>PPNM03000027.1:0-156879 GCA_003707275.3 Kregervanrija fluxuum
ATATCATTATCAATGATTACTTTGATCTCATTGGTTTCTTCTACAGGGGTTATGCATGTAGTGTAAAACAATGGAATGGCATTAATTAACCTAAAAATAGGAACCATATTAATTGATTTAACGATACAATTTCCCCAGGTTCCAACAACATGTAATTAATGTTCCGACAAAAAGTCACACTTAACCAAAGATTAGCACCAACTACCAATAGTAAGTAACTTGTTCTTTACTTATTAAGTAAGACCTTTAGTTACGGCTAGGGGGGATGCCAAGTGACGAAGAAACCTGTATTATTGAATATAAGATTAAGATTATTCTTAGGTGTTGAATACTATAACTTATTCTTACATAGTACTTAGGGTAGAAGGTATCCAGGAAGCTAACCCGTCCTCTGATACAGTCCCTTGATATATTTCGGAGTTTCACTGACTCCGTTAAAATCACGTGAACGGCTTATCGAAGAATAAAAGTCACGGAGAAGTGAGTTCATCTGAGTTCGTTTATCTAAAACGGTTCTGGAGGAAATAAATAAGAAGTTCTCTTGACTTCTTTTTGTTTTCTATTTTCTTGTCCTATAAAAAGTTCTATATGAAATTAGAAAATATCCGAGGATGAAATGTTTTTCAGAGTTCGAGATTCGAAGTTCGAAGTTCGAAACTCGACGTTCGACGTTCGGCGTCGGAACAGTTCCCTGATATATTTCGGAGTTTCACTGACTCCGTTATAGTCACGTGAACGGCTTATCAAAGAATAAGTCACGGAGAAGTGACTTCGTCTGGGTTCGTTACATTATCAGTGAATGGGGCTATGGCTCAATGGTAGAGCTTTCGACTCCAGATCGAAGGGTTGCAGGTTCGATTCCTGTTGGCCTCAATTCCAATTTTTTTAATTACACTTGAAGTTTTGCTTACCCGGCAATTGGTTTTTTTTTTCCTCGAATGAAGAAATGAAAATCCATTTCTAAAATATTAGAACCTTATAGTTAATCATAATATTATAAAATAGAATACAGCATAAGGATAATCACAATGTTTAGAAGCCTAAACAAAATTTTTCCTAATATAGGTAAGAGGTTTGCTTCTACAATGTTTCAATCTCAAAATCTACAGCCGAAATTGATCACATCAATGTTCGTGAGACCAGTTCAGACTCCACAAATTCAATTATATAAACCAGTTGAACAACCAGGTATCTTGAATCAAATAATTGAAAAGATTGACAGTTTTGATGAATCCAAAACAATGTATATGACTTCCGTCTTAAGAAAGAGAAGGTTAAAGATGAAAAAGCATAAGTTGAGAAAGAGAAGAAAGGCACAAAGAGCTTTAAGAATTAAAATTGGTAGATAGAGGTGATTCACAATACATTATTCATAGGGGTTTAAATCTATCATTTTTATATTTTATATAAGAAAAGTCATGTAGTATTTTTTTAATATACAAAAAATTGTACATAGGATCAGAATTGATTAGAGAATTAAAATTAATTAAATTTTACTCTAGTAGATTGAATTATTGTAGTTCATTAGAAACTCCATTCGGATTATTTGATTTCCACATTTCAAACCATTGGCATATTCTACCAACATTACTATCCAAAATATCCAAATCTTCACTGTTTAATTCAATAATAATCTCAGGATCATAATTTTCATTAGCTTCGGTTAACAGAACCTGCATAATTTCACACTCAACATTTTCAGTAATTTTTGTTTGTTTATAGCCCCTTTTTTGTAATCGATCGTAAAGAACTGTATTATTACATCTTAAAACAATAACTAGATCAATCCATCTTTCAGGAAAAATTTCACAACAATGCCAATCTATCACCAAACCACCCTTTTCAACCAATGGCTCTAAGATATCCAATAATTTATCTTCATCAACAATACTAGAATCTCTATTTTCATCATAACCTTCAATACAGTTGTTTGCTTTTGCAAACTCACTAACATTGATATGAGTAAATTCGGGGCACTGTTGAACTAATTCTTCGGCATGTGATGTTTTACCACAGCCAGGAGTTCCTGTAATTATGATATTCGGCAGTTTTCGAACAGACATCTCTTATATACGAAGAAAATTTAGTAAGTAAGCGTATCTTAATAAATTATTAAAGACATGGTTACAATAATATTGCTTTTCATTGTTAAAAAAGTTACCCGGCTAAACGAGAAACAAAGGAGCGACAAAATTCAGTCTTACCATGAATTTGCAATATGCCTTTAATCTTTTACTTCAACTACAAAACTGTAATTAAACTAGAAGTAACAGCTATTGGTATGAGTAAGTAGTTTCTTGAATTGAAATTTAAACGTTAAATTTCATTTGTTTTCTTTGAAGAATTTTATACTAATATTCAATCTGGTTTTTTATCTACCATTTTTAAAATAGCTGCATGGGGTAACAACATATCCAACGATTTTGATAATAGACGTACAATGTCTTATACAGCAGCAGCAGGTGCTTCCGGCGGTGTTAATAGATCTTTAGATTCATTGAATTTTAATGAACAGTTCCCAAGTTTAGAGTCGGTCACGTCACAATCACAGTCACAGTCACAGTCACAGTCACAATCACAATCACACTTACAATCACAGCTTCAAACACAAGCACAAACAAGCTCAAATTTAAACTTAAATTTGAATTTAAGTCAGTTAGCGTCAGGGAAAATTGAGCAGCCGAATATTTTGAAATTTAATTCAGCTAATTCATCCACACTTTTTCCAAGCGTTGATAATAATAATAATAATAATAATAATAATAATAATAATGAGATCGAGTACAAAAATAATAATAATAGCAATAATAGTACTAAAGAACAAGCACAATCTCTTTTGAATACCATTAAAGCCAATAATATTAAAGCCAATAATATTAATGCCAATATTTTACCCTCTTTGGGATCGTCATTACCACCTGGTTTGACTGTTCCAGAAAATGGGTTTAATAATTTACAAGAAAATAAAGCTTTAGCAAATGACACAACTAATGGTGACAATGATATTTGTAGTGATAATAATAATAATAGGAATAGTCACAATGATAATCTGAATCTTGAGGCAGATGATGAGAATAAGTCGGAAATGGATAAATTTGGATTAAACGGATTATTACCATTATTAAGAGTTGAACAAACAGACCAGACTACCATTGCTAAAGGTATTGATTTAAATATGTTAGGATTAGATTTACTGCATGATAGTAAAACACATAAACTTTCGAAAACTTTTGCGTCACCATGGTTAGAAACAAGTAGATCTGAAGTGGAACCATTGTTTGAAAATCCTATGAGTTTTAACATCCCAACCGAAGATTTATTGTCTGCTGAAAACAGAATTGGTACATTCATTGATCAAACGTTGTTTTTTATATTTTATTCAAAACCTAGAGATATTTTGCAAGAACTAGTCGCTAGAGAGTTAAACAAGAGAAATTGGAGATATCATAAGGATCTGCAAGTTTGGTTAACGAAAGACTCCAATAATGAACCAATACCTACTGGGTTGGGTGCTGAACAGGGCACATACATTTTCTTTGATCCTACATCTTGGGAGTATGTCACCAAAGGATTTACATTGTACTATAATTCTATCATTTGAGTATTAGGTTTTATATAACTTTAATGACAATATTGCTTTATAAGGTTCTCAATGACTTATCCGATGTACAACAAAGAAATTTTATATCCAACGTAAAAAAAATCTTTTAAATCGTATTGTACTTTTTTTTTGTATCTGTTGAGAAATTTAACATGCCACTATGTAAGGAAAGAATTACTGTCAATACCTTCGTAAAGTGAATTACATCTAACTGAAAAATAGGTAGCATCAAGCTTTCTGATTAAAATCAATTGCACTGAATTTTACTTAGATATATACGACGGTTATTTGCAGTAAATGTGGCGTCTGAAAACAAAATCATTCTGGTTTGATATTTTTACGGTTACAGTTGAAGCAAAGACAATAATTTGGACTTATTTTCGATATATTTATGTACTGACATACTTCAGATTAAATGAAATATTTACCTAAGATATGTAGCAAATATCGGAGAAAAAATTTTACATTGATATACTTAAAACAAAAAAAAAGTTTGTAAAAAAAGGGTAAAAAATAAAAATAAAAATAAAAATACTGCTGAGAAATTTAAGTTAACTCCACAGGCTTACATGTGGATTGACATTTTTTGAACATAAACACAATCGAGCACTTTCAAATAAATACGTCTGGATATACATAATTACAGAAGGTATATTAATACTACACCCAACTATGTTGAAAATGGAAAAATCCCATCAGGTGAAGCAGGAGGAGCCCAAGACTGAGAAACAGACCACCGATAACCGCCTTGCTCACTCTGTAGAGTTAGAAAATAAAAACAACAGATCAACAAGAAAAAGATCAAAACAAGGTTGTATCACTTGTAAAATAAGAAAGAAAAGATGTGATGAGGTTAAACCAATTTGTGGTGATTGTCGAAGACTTGGGAGAAGATGTGAATATATTACTGATTCCATGTCTAATGAAGAAATTAAAAAATTAAAAAATGAAATGGAAATCATTGAAAGAGACTGTAAAACTAGGAGAAGGAAAAGAAAGCACGAAGGAGAATTGGATGAAGAAGAAGAGGAAGAAGCAGAACATTATAGAGATAATGATAACGATAATGATAATGATAACGAAATTAATGGTAGAACTAAAGGCAAGATTAGAAAGAGAAATAATAAACAAGATCCGGATAAGATTATATTTAATCCATTAGCAATGGACATGGCTACATTAACTAATTCTGCCGTTTTCCAAAATCTTGTTACCCAGCCCCCAATAATATCTAAAAAGCAAATGGAGATGTTCAACCAGACTCCAATAACCCTTAACAATGGTGGTGACACCAATAATAATGGCGTAAATAAGATTAATGATAATAACAATAATAATAACAATAATAATGACAATAATAATAATAATAATAACAATAATAATAACAATAACAATAACAATAACAATAACAATAATAATAATATTAACAGCAATCCTTATACCAATAGTAATAAAGTTGAACATATTAGTTCTTTAGAAGATTTCAACACTATGCCGGATCATAATTTGTGGAGCTCAATGCAAGGCTTGATGAGTTTATC
This sequence comes from Kregervanrija fluxuum, assembly GCA_003707275.3. Taxonomy (NCBI): domain Eukaryota; kingdom Fungi; phylum Ascomycota; class Pichiomycetes; order Pichiales; family Pichiaceae; genus Kregervanrija; species Kregervanrija fluxuum. Next base: position 5,143 of record PPNM03000027.1, read on the forward strand.
TCCAAATTTGTTACCTTCGTTATCACCAAGATTTTCCTTACAAAATGATAATAATAACGGTACTAGTAATCATGAGAGTAATTTGGAAGCAATGTCACCGATGCAACCGTTATCATTAAACGGTGAAGAAAATCCAATTCCATTATCCGAACTATTTTCAAACGGATTTTCTAAATTACTTCAAGACCATTTGAAAACGGAAGAATTATCTGAAATTAGATCCAATATTCCAAATAATCATGTAGCGGATCCTAATGACGATGTTAATTTGTCTGGTAATAAAATTTTGACTCCAATATCTCAATTACAAGAATTGTTTGAATTTTCACCCAGATTTCAATCTATAGAATCACGTAATTCGGAAATAAAAGATAATGATAAATCATCTAGATTTGTTAGAAACAATAGCATTATTACACCTTCATCACCGATACAGAACTTCAAAAGTTATGAAATATATACCAATCCATCGGTTGTGCGAAATTCTACGTTGGCATCGTTGACACCAGTTGGTAAAAAATTGTATCAATATTATCGTGATAAATTAAGTTTTGTCGTTTGCTCTGCTCCTAAACAAGAAAATATGTATTTGAATACTTTTTTGCCGATGGCTCATGTTGACAGAAGTGTTTTATATGGGATATTAGCTTGGAGTGCTTTCCATTTGGGTGGTGAGAGAATGGAAAAGCAGAGTAGATATTATATTCAAGAAGCGGTCCAAAATATTATGAAACGACCTATATTAGATGATGAAACCGAAGAAGAGTACAGTCAAATTTGTGATGTTGTAGAGGATGACGAAGAGATAATTAAAGAAGAACCACAACCGGGAGGTGAGTGGGACGAGTGTGCAGCTGTTGCGAATTTGAACAAGGAGAATATGATTAATATGAGGTTAGCTGCATTTTTAATTCTCTGTGCCGTTGAAATTTGTAAAGGTGATGTTTCTAGATGGTCGAAGTATCTAACGTATGGTGCAAAGTTAATAAAGTTAAAGGGTGGATTAGAAACATTTAATGACAGTAAAGATGAACATTTTTTAGCAACAAATTATGCATATCATGATATTACAGCTGTGAGCGTTATTAACGAACGTACTTTACATTTTGATCTAAGAGAATATGAGGAAATGTGGAGTAAATCTAATGAATTAGGTTTTGCAGATCCATTACATGGGATTTCATCTCCAGTTTTCAAGACATTGGCTGAAATCAATAAATTAATAATAAATGTTCAAAAATTAATTAAAAGAACCAGGAAAGATGAAGAAGAATTTGATCTAATTGAAAGTGATAAGGTTATTTATTCAAGCGGTACTGACGAATCACCGAACTCTAACGATTCCAAACATTATGGTTTAGATGAAGATGATTGTTGGAGAATTAATGATGAACCGGAATCCACGATGTCATATGATGATTACTTTTTGAGCGGTGTTCCAAGTACGGTTTCTGATGATTGGAATGATGAACACGCAGGTAAAGAAGTTAATTTAGAAGATTTTGATGTATTAATGACAGAGTGTCAGAATATTGAACAAAGATTAAATACGATGAAGCCAAAGATTGTTCATTCCGTTAATACAAAAGATTTAGAGTTGCAGTTGACAATTTTTGAATGTTTCCAGATCACAGCTAAAATTCATTTAAGACAATCTGCATTGAGAATGAATTCAGCATCTTTTGAGATTCAATATTTAGTCAATCAATTAATTAAATTATTGGATGTTTTATTAGGATCTGATGTTGAGTCTTGTCTTTGTTTCCCAATGTTTGTTGCGGGTATGAATTCTGTGAGAAACAAAGATAAAAAAGAAATGACCGAAAGGTTTGAAGGGTTTATAAAACGTTATAAATGGAGAAACGTTTTAAGATGTCAAGTTGTTACAAGGCACGTTTGGAGATTAAATTTTAAAGGCGAAAAATTTGTTGATTGGTATGCAGTGGTTAAGAAACTTGGATGGGATTTGAGTTTTGCTTAAGATTTTGATTTTTCTTCGGGGCAGAATTACAAATCTATTTTATAAATATGTTTTAATTGCACTTCTTTCTTTTTTTACACATTTCTTTCAATTCATACAGTAGTATTATTTTTTTAAATAGTTTAATTTTAATTTTAATTTTTATAAATATAGGCAGGACTATAGAATCGTAAAAAAATAAAACCACAACAATCTAAACATATAACCAATTTTTGAAAGTTGTTCTTGAGAAATGAAATTTAAAAAGAATAATCAAATGATTAATCAATTAACAACTTTAACTGTTAACCTTTGTCTAACCGACTCCATGACAATGCCTAAACCTTCTCTACTTTTTTTCAAATTGTCAGCAAATTTTGTTTTTGACCAGTTTTCAATCCTATCTTTAGCGTTAAATCCAAAACGCTGTGTAAAACCACTACTAAATTTAACAGTAACTTTTGAATGTGTGGTACCGGCATTAAAATCATATTGATATTCATTATATTCTTCAACTCTTATAATTTTACGATGATCTAAATTACAATTGTAAGTAGACATTGTCTTTTTGATTGGGTCAACAATAGTACGTTCAATAATCCAACTGGTTGAAATTTTACCTAGAAATGGTTTAATCCATTGAGGTAATCTCCCACTTTTCATGATAAGCTTTGTTTGATGTAAACGACCCTGCTCATCTATTGAACAATTTATTGTATCTATTGATTTAACGTGAGTTGCACATGGATTTGGATATCTGTTAAAATAGGCAAGCGTAACTGTTTCAAAGTTATGATTGTATGTATGTGTGTTATTAAAATAAAGAACCATTTTTTAAAGAAATTGATGTATATATGGATATATGTGTAGAAAAGTTTTAAGCTTGTGATTAGATATCATATATTTGGATGAAATATTTAGAACTGATCATCTCGTGAAATTTAAGTTAGAGCATACCCAATGGAAAACAGGGGAGTAAAAATTTGGTTTGCGCATGACACGACCATTAGCGGCGTTTGAATTCTAACATTAAAATGTATCACTTTTTACTTCAGAGTAGTTTATTTTAATTTGTTTATTATGTTATTAAGTTATACTGTAAATATATAAGGATACAAGTTTATAATAGATGCATAGTACTGTATTGGATATAATATTAATTGGATTTTTCCTTCTTTCTATGGGCAAGTTTGTTCTTCTTGTATGAATCAACATAAAATGCTGCAAATAACATTGTTAAAGGTGTCAAATAAATGACATTGATGTAAATAGCCATGGCCTCTTCACTGGTACTGACACAACTATGGAAAGAACCTTTCACAATATCATAATATTTAACGAACAAATGGACAACAGCTAAAGAACCGCCAAGAACGAATTGAGTGATTTGCAATGATGTTAAAACTTGCTTAAATAATTTTGGAACCTTAATTTTTAAACAAGATAAAGTAAAGTAACCATACATTATTGAATGAATAAAGGAATTAAAAACAACAAAAATCCAAATTGGTGGTGACCTGTATCTTGTTCCCGACCACATACATAAGATTGCACCAGAATGGTGATAACTTTGCAATAAAGAAGAAGGACGACCTTTTAACAAGATAATAACTGTATCCAAAATTTCGTAATATTTTGATAAATAAAATAAATATGCATAAAATGTTAAACCTTTGATGTTCATATTGGAACGGTTATGCCACATACCATTATCAAAATCACAAACACATTGCCAAAAAAGATCAGAACTTTTAATTGGTGAATTTGTTAAACTATCAAAAATCTTCGGAGTTAATTCGTGTGAAATACGATGAATTGTACTCGTCATACCAATGAATGTCCAAACTGAATATATACACAAAAAAATATTATGAATTAAAACTAATTTTTTGAAAATTGGTGTAGTCGTAATTTTGTACGGAACAGCAGGTAATTTTTTTAGATTTTCTGGTAATTCAGTATTTGGATTTTTCAATTTAAAATCTTTAATTTGACGATTCTGAATAACACCATTGAAATGATGAACAGAAACAAAATAAATAATGGCCAAACAAATTGCAACCCAACCATTTAAAGAAACTGGATAAATATAATCTTTTAAAATTGGATACTGGAAACTAAAGGGCCAATCTGGATAATCCTTCATAAAATCAGGAAAACTAAAAGTATTGAAATCTGGGTACAAACTCCATCTAATTAACCTTTCAATAGGTTCGGTGAAGTTAGTCATAATGCAATAAAGTAAAAGAGAGTGTTGTTACCGTTTAATATGTTTGATTTCCTTTAACTAATGATATGATTAAGAGAATGAAAATAGCAAATAATTTTTTTCTAAATTAGTGGTAATAATATTATCCAAATCCAAATCCAAATCTAAGCAGAATATAATAATATTTGGTAAAGTAAAAAAGGAAACAGGACAGTTTATAAGATACTGGAGTGATACCAAAACAATTTCCCCGAACACGCACTGCCTGATAATTAACTATGGAGGGACCCATGCGACTCAGAAAAACAAAATACGGCAATTACACCGAAATATCGTTTGTTGAGTAAATGATATAGAGTAAAGAATATTAGCTTAAAGAAACTGATATTGTCAAAATTGCCAATATCGTTTCAACGTAGTGAGAAATCCGCATTTGCTAGCTAACGCTGTACATGATGACAGCTCAAGTTTATGGAACCAAAATGTTAAAACTTAGCGAGTTAAAAACTTCGATAGTGTCAACCCAACATATTTGAACCCAGTCTCTGAACCATCCGTGCACCATATTAAATATTTCTGGAGAAAACTTTCAGAAAGAGGAAGTGACAGCAGTTGTGTGGTGATGAGGTTGACTAGCTACAAATTGGACATGGCTGTTTCTTATTGCTTCTCTCTGCATCGAACCTTATGGAGTTTTTCGCTGAAAGTGTGTTCCCAATTTTAGAATTTAGAGGAGTTTTAAGGGAATTTATAGGATTTTAACTGATGTTTCAATTTCCCAATAGGCTATTTAAATGGTGTTGTATTTTAAACTTTGAAGCAATGAGCCAGATAGAAAGAATGAAAGTTAGCGTGATAATATTAACTGTGTATAAGGGAAGAAATCACTGAACAATATTGCAAGCTTCCTTCAGTAATTGAATATGTCTCGCACTCTGACGAAATTAACTGCAATTAGGAACCAATTTTCGAAATTTGGAGTACATTATCGCTGGAGTTTATTTTATTAAATGACTATGGGATAAAAAAGCGATAACCACATTTGAACATGTATATACTCTACTTTCAGAATATCGGATATTTGAAGTACAGTAATTTTCGTAGTTTGGCTCCGCTCACGGAATTCCAATTTCCTTAATAAATCCGGAAAAACATTAAATAAACCGCTGCTTTTTTAATTTCATGGGGAATTATGCCCCGGGAGGTTCGCATTTCTAATCCTTTGTGAATTTAGTATCAACACCTTTGGAAAAACCTAAATCCAATAGCTGCACTACCCCACATAGTTTTTAATGGTTCAGGTGTTATTACTCAGAATTCATGAAATTTTAGAATTTAAGGACTGACCTGACCAATATTATATGCTATGACAAGGGGTAAGACTATGTGTAAGCACCAATTACTGGGTTATTAATATCCGGCCTTTGAAAAATATTTTGAAGTGCGATACATATATGGTGTGGCCCAAACCTGAATTATGGTCGAATGATCTTGAACTTTAAGCTGAGATTTTTTTAAGAATTATCTGGGGAAACATGGAGCCGTATAAGAATGGATATAATTATGGCTATTTAGTTATTAAATAGATATTATTTATTGGCCAGCAAATATACTGCCTACATCTTCTATATAACCAGGCTTGTCGAATTGTTTCTTTTCGCCTATAGTCTGGAATGAAGTGTGCAATTTTCAAAAACTAGTGGGAAAACAATTAATCCGTGCCACGATATCATAGGACGGAAAATATTTTTTATCTGCATAATTCTTTTTTTACGGAAAAACCTTGCGTGACAACGGACGAATTGCGGTGAAGGGGACATGCCACAAAAATAAACTAAATTAAAATAATTAACGTTTCCACTCCTCCAGATTTTAATAAATACCAATTGTAATCCCCTATCAACCCCGGCTTACTTATATTTTCGTTTTCTTCTGCCTATTTTTGTTCTCCTCATTTTTTTGTTGTATTTAGTACTGAATAAAATATCATGTCAGTTGAAGAGAAATGTTATCCGAATATAGACAATGATCGTCCTTATAAATGTCCGATGTGTGAAAAGGCATTCCACAGATTAGAGCATCAAACTAGACATATTAGAACACATACTGGTGAAAGACCGCACCATTGTACATTTGCAGGATGCTCAAAGAAGTTCTCTAGATCAGACGAATTAACCAGGCACTTGAGAATTCACACCAACCCTACTGTTAGAAAAAAGAGAAAACCAAGAAAGACTAAATTACAAATGCAGAATGAGCAACAGGAGAGAGAAATGCAACAAGAGAAAGAAAAAGCGTTGAAAAATAAAATAGAAGAAGAAAAGCTATCTAAAAGACCAGAAGAAAATAACTCTGTACCAATGATGATACCGTTTAATTATGATACTAGAAATAATACATCATATCCGGAAAATATACCCGTTTTAATTTTATCTCCAGGTAGTTCTATTCCTGTTCCTGCAAATTTAGGTTTCCCAGTTTCTCAAGTCCAGAATTTCACAGATGCAAATGCTTGTTATACCCATAACCATTATAATTTAGCATCCACACCAACCACTTTAAATTTTAGTGCGCCACCGGTTGTATCTTTTCAATCATCTAGATACCCACATATTCATCAGCCGGTTTCTACTATCCGAGACGAATCAGCCAGTAATAAATTTAATAAATCTATTATTCCTGAAATGGGCTTTTCTAATTCAATATCTTCTTCGAGAACCAATTCAAGTAATTCTTTAAGATCTTTGGAATCCTTAGGAAAGTGCTCTTCGACGACTACATTATCATCATTTGGTAACAATAACAACAACAATAAGCCTAGCAATGGATGGCCATTATATAGATTTAATTCTCAAACTAGATTAAATAGCTCATCTTGTATTTCCTTGTCTACTATGATCCATGATCCTGAGCCACTGAGAAAAAGATCGCGTCCAAATTCTCCAATGCATTTACAACATTCAATGTTCACTATAACGTCGCCTAATGATACACCATTAAGCACGCCAATTCAATCACCAAGTTTGAAACCCCAGAACAGTAATACAAAAATTCAATTACCTCCAATAAGATCTGTTCTGGGAAGTGTTGAAGAGTCTGAGAAACGGTTAAATGCCAGTACGAGCGAAACGGATGAGCATGTCAAGAGCTTACTAAATAGATCAATGTCTCATGATAGCCTTTCAGTTTTGTCACTGAAAAAAGCGAATAATAATTTGGGTGAAGGTGTTTTTACCATTGGAAAATTAATGAACTAAAAATTTTGGGTTATTGGGATTTGAAAGGAATATATTTTTTTTTTTTTCTGTAATGGATTTGCTTCATGCTATTTTGCATTAAAGTAATTCATATTTTTAATTAGATACATACTTTTAAATATAATTTATTTGTAATCAATAGTAAAAAAATTCTGGTTTCTGAAGGATCTTGTAGAAAAAAATTATTTACAAGTTAAAAAATTGGAAATCATTTCTGCAAACGCCATCTCGGCGTAACAAAGATTATATTATAATTTAATGGATAACTTACTTATTTTAAAGTATAATTTCTTGCTCTATATTCGCCTAATTAGCTAACAGTCCAAAAAGCCTTTGTATCAGTATACTAGTCGATACACAAGTTGTGCGTTGGTTTTCCATAAACGGAGAGGGAGACCGAGTTGATGCAATTGGGGTTTCGCGATATTATTATTAGGGCTTATCAGTTTCTTCGGTTAATTTTCATACTACATGAAATCAAAACAATTTTATTAAATTCGGATATCTCTAATGAAAGTTTTTCTTTTTGTGAAACTTAGAGTACCATACTCCATTATAAATTCTTTTTTTTTTTTTTTTTTTTTTTGTTTTCAAGTAAATCTACTGATTTCTATCATGGATGAACCACAAGAATTGGCCACGCATATCAATATTGACAAAAATGATTACAAAGCTAGTGACAAAAACTTGATTAGCAGGCCTAAAAAACTAGATACAACAAAATTAAAACGCACGAACAGATTGACTAGATCATGCTCAAGCTGTAAAAAAAGAAAAGTGAAATGTAACTTCGAAATTCCTTGTGACCGATGTATTGCTAGAAATAGAGCGCATCTATGTACAAGAGATCCAGTTATTTTCGATGGTTTATTAGTGAATGTTGGTGATGAAAAAGAACTAAAATATTCCCAAGAAAATGAAGTGTTGAAGAAAAAGATAAAACAGCTTGAAGATACGATTATTAAATTAAAATCTGAAGGTACTGATGCAAATGGTAGTAATGATGCTGAAATAGGCGGTTCAATACCCTTAGATAATAGTCATTCGAAGAAAAAGAAGAATGATTCTTTGAATAAACATGATGTTTTAAATAAAAAGAAATGGGATAGTTATTCAGTTACAATTAGTTTATTAGATAAAGAACTGGCAAATGGATTAACAAGCAATTATACTGATGAATCCAACAAGAAACAACATGATAGACAACTAGAATATAACACAGAAGAATGGTTAAATGTGGAGAATTTAAAAATACCTATAACCGTACGTAACATGGGAGATCGGGTAGGCAATATTTGGGGCTATCAGATAGCATTGATCGGTAGGTTAACCAGGGAAGAATCCGAGATACTTGTGAATAAAGGTTTGGAATTGTCTTTTCTATATCCTGTTATAGAGAAAACTAAATTTAGAGAAGAGTTTGAATTATATTGGAATGATAATTTGATTAAAGAGAAACATATCACCCCCCTTTATTCTCAAACTAAAAAAAAGTACCTCTTCTTAGGCCAATGTTATGCACTTATGTGTATTGGAATTTATTATTGTGAGGAAGAAATTCGTCGGAAATTCGAATTTAATGATCAAGACTGGGAGATTTTGCCTAAAGCTTTTTTTTCTTCTGCTCTAGAGTGCCTCTATAGAGGTAGATTTATGACTCATTTAGATTTTAAATCAATTCAACTAATAAATTTATTGAAAGTTTCTGCTAATTCTTTGGGTGGCGTTAATTTATTAAACTGCCTAATGTGTGTTTCAACATTTTTAGCCATGAAACTGAAATTGAATTCTGCTGATCATGATCTTATTAAAATTAATAATTGGTGGTCACTGATTGACTATGACTGGTTTGAAAACCAAGGTAGATACCCTTTAATAGATGCCAGCACATTTGACATTAATAGGGTACCTGATAATTTTGCAGTTGATAAGGCTTTGAATTGGCAGAACTATTACCTCTTTTTCTCCATTAAAATTACCACAATTAAGAAAAAATTTTACTTTGATGATTCTACTTTAACTTTAGGATCTTTAAAAAAGGCAGATATTGAATTAAGATTATTAGATATCTCAATAAATAGAGATTTTGAGTCTGTTACTAACATTAGTGATCAGATCGAATTTTTGAAGTATCTAACCCAATCAATCCTAACGCATGAAATTTTAGAAGTTAATAGAAAAATGTCAAGTTTTATGACTTATGAAGAGTGGCACAGTCAATGTTATAAAACTTGTTATAATTCTTCTACTGAGTTGATTAGACAATATGCATCACATGATATACCGTTCAATTATAAGAAACCTAGTATTGTGCCAGAAAATGTGATTTCAGCTGCTGCTTTTTTGCTGGTTGATTGCATGCTTAATAAGCAAATAGTTAGATACCAGAAAGAGACAATTTACTTAGTTCGTCGAATTTTACCAGTTTTAAGTTCATACTCCCTGGTCATGCGCCCTGCAATAAGGGGTATATATGTCATACAAAAGTTAATTAGTTTGATGTTAGGTGAAGATGAAGAAAGATGTATTAATGGATTGAAACTGATTGGAAGAAAACCATGTGATTTAAATTTAACTGCCATTTCTGAACCTTTGTCGGCGTTTACTGAAGCAGATAAAATATCGAAAGCTAAAAATAAAGACTTCAAATCAGTGGGAGAAGAAGCAGGCGAAACTCTAGAAGATGTTAAAGGAGAGAAGCACGGAGAATACGGAGAATACGAAGAAGAGGAAGAGGAAGAGGAAGAAGAGGATTCTAAAGTTCCTTTGTACTACCATATCCATCAACAACGCCAAGCTCATATCCAACAGCTTTTACAACAACAACAAATCCAATTTCCAATACCAAGTCAGCAAAGCCAAGATCAGCAGACATATCAGCTGCCTGATAGTCCATCGCCAACCACTTTGAACAACAGCGCAACTACTAAAATGCTTCAGAAGTTCAACCATCAACAACAAAACCAAATGCTTATGCTACCTCCGATTCAAAGCCATCCAGTGCTTGACAGAAGAAATGCAGTTACCACTGCAAAAGCATCTTCAATTTCTGCATCAAATTCAACCAATGCCTCCATTCTTAAAGATGCTGAATTTTCAAAAAACATAATAGAATCTCCTTCAGGAACTAATAATTGTGAATCACCCATAACATCATTGCAGAATGTTGATAATCAACCTCATTTGCATACCACTATAATGGATATTTTAGGCGATAATGGTTGGGGCCAGTTTTTAGGTTCAATAGATGATTTCAATTTGTCTTTTGATGTTAATTAATTAAAAGTAATATTATGATTATAATTATTTAAAGTCAATACTAAATATCTCATTTAATACCCCTCTTCGTAGTTTTAACAACAACTTGAATAGGTTCAATAATACCCAAATTACCAACACCTAATGCTTCACCCTGTTGCCAGCCCATTTTTTCCAGGAGCCTTCTACCAATACTACTTGCATCTATTTCTTTGGCATTAGCACCAACAACTTCACCTTCTTTGTAACCAAATTTACCTTTTCTTTTAAATTCACCTCTCTCAACCTTACCGTTTCTAACTTGATTCAGTAGCCTTTTTTCTTCTTTGCTCAAGTCGACGTCCATCCTAAAACATAATTTACGTTTGTTTGATAACTTCTTGATCTTTTCCCAGTCTGGTGTTTTCAATTTCTTAGCTTTTTTAGTAGGCTTCCTTATTTGAAGATACTCTTTCTTCCCTTTGCCCATTTTTTGTGACGGTAATCTATAAGCTTCAGAAATCATTCTTAAAATCATAGTCGCATTCGGATCAAGTGGGGGAAACCTCATTATTTCTCTTTTAGGATCAACCCAAAATTCTTTAAACTCTTCAAGAATTTCATTCATGTCAATATCATAAGGATATTTCTTCAATAGATACGAGTCATTTTTGCGTGCATGCTCACGTTCTTTCCGGTTTTCACTTTTGTTTACTTTTCTTTTAGCATACATCTCCGCCATATGTGCTCGGAGAGCCGGATCAACTGGATAATCGATATTAAATTCCAGTTCCAATTCTGAACCTTTTCCTTTAGATTTTATTGACTTAGTGGCAACTTCCAAAGGATCAAGATTGGTCCCATGCCTTGATTTATGCAATTTTAATAAATCTTCCATACCCTCTAGAAGTTCTTCATCAATATCACTATTGTTTTCATCCTCTCCATCAGATGAAAAATCTGTAATATATTGATCTTCTTCATTATATGGATCCGGAGTCTGGGGTCTTTGGGGATCAATTAGATGCGACGTACTATGCTTAAGAAAAGCACCAAACCTGTGTTCAGGTAGTCCATGCTCAACAAGGAAATCACCAAACTCTGTTTTATTTAACCATTGGAACTCATCAAACCCAAAAAGAATCGGAGCATAAATGTGATACTGGATATCATTTTTAGTGGAACCGACTCTAACATTATCAATTGTTATTTGTGTCACATCGAAGGCAAGATAATCCTCTTCAAGAAATCCAAATTCAGGGCCATAATCCTCATCATCTAACTCTTCATTTTCATTAAACGATGTAGACTGCCCATGTAGCTTCCTATTAACGTGATCATATACCTGATCAACCGACATGTCATTTGCTTCATCAAATTCATATAATAGTTTTTCATCCACAAATCCATGATCTTTTTGCTTTTTGGAATTAGGTAATGGTAAATTGATATACTTATTTCCTTCTTCATCAGTGTCCATTGGTCCCATAAATTTACCTATCGAAATCATATTTATATCATCAACATCATCATCGTCATCAACATCATCATCGTCATCAACATCATCATCGTCATCAACATCATCAACATCATCATCGTCATGATCATCGTCACCGTCATCGTCATCGTCATCGTCATCGTCATCGTCATCGTCATCATCGTAATTAAAATCAACATCAACATCAACATCAACATCAACATCAACATCAACATCAGCACCATCAATATCAACATCAAAATCAACAACATCAACATTAATATTAACGTCATCTTCATCGTAGTTGTCGTAATATGCGTTGAAATTCTCTTCATCTCCTGTGTCTTCTTCATCATCGTCAACTTGAACCAAAAACTCCATATCATCATTGTCGTCAACAAATTTAACTGAGTTAGAAACATTGAGTGAACTTTTCTTCCTTTCAAATTGAGTGTATTTGAAAATTGACGTGCTTTCTTCCAAACTACAGGCTTCATTAAAAACATAATCAGCTTCTTGTTCATCATCACTTCCGATATATTTGTCATCTTCACCTTGATACTGGTTCTCCTGTTCGATATTTTTGCCTTCACTTTTCTCGTCTTCATCTTCATCTTCATCTATATCACTAACTTCATGATATTCTCCACCTTTTTCATATTCAGTTTCTTGTTGTTGTTCCTGCTCTTCCCTTACGCAAATTTCTTTTCCAATTTCGGTCTCATAATTATTCACAATCATTAAATCACTCAAATGCTTTGCCTGCTTTTCAATCAGTTTTTTTATCATAAACTTAGATGGATCATACATTTCTCTAGCTTTAACGAATTCAATAGGCATTTTTCTGGCTTCTTCTTTCATGATAGCATCACGATGCTGACCAGTGTAAATCACTTCGCTTTTCATTGTATGGCCATATTTTCTTCTACCAGATCTAGATGCTGCGTATGCCATAGAATTTAGTGCCATTTCATCAACATTTGAAAAATCGCCATTGTTTAAATCAGCCATATCATTCAACTGTTTCAAATATGAGGGTCTGAGTTTTTTATTTCCTTTAAAGTGTTCATTTTCTTTGTTTTCTTGTAAAGAAATAAAACCATCCGATAATTTTTGATTATTAAATATATTCAGATCGTCTTCAAGTTTACTTCTTCCAGCATTTCCACTTCTGAAACGCCCTCCTCTTCCACGAGATTTGGAACCACCACGACCTCTGGGCCTACCGCCTCTTCCTTTTCCACCTTTCTTGTTTCCACGTGCCATAAAACAAGGTTAATTTTATATAAGTAATGGTTAAAAAAAACTCAAGACTAACAACAATCAGTTTGCCTTGTGTATATTAAAGTAATTCTGCTTTCATCTAACATACGTGGACAGCAGTTGCTGATCCTTTCTTCTTGCACGTGCACGGGTGTTAATTTCAAAAATTTAAAACAATACAATTTCGGGATTGATAAGAAGGAAATTTTGTTAAACTCTGTTATCAAAGAAAGAGGGCAATAAGTCACCCGCAACTATAACACTAGTGATAGACCTCTACAACGATGGAAATGTCAAGGAAAGGTTTTCAGGGCGTGATAGATTATCTTTGGGATAGGGAAACCTTTAATGATAATGTCAAAGATGATCTCGTGATACTTGGCAAATCGTACAAGCCCATTGATGTTACATCAGAATCAGATACGAAGGACCTAGGTAAGGAGCAAGACTCAGTTTTTGTTGAAATACCCAACAATTTTGAGCATATTGAAGGTAATAGTGTGACACAATTGAATAATTTGCGACTGAACAATATCAAGGCTTTCTTTCAAAAAATGAATATTACACCACAACCAGTGGGGGATTCAGTCTCTGATACAGCCATTGCAGAAACTAACGAACCAATCAGCTGGCCAGAATCATTTTTAGATGATTTGGATACTCGTATCTGGCTTACTTATAGATCAGGATTTCCGATTATTGAAAAGGATAAAAATGGCCCTTCAGCCCTAACCTTCGGATCGCTAATTCGAGGTACATTTGATCTTTCAAACTCCAGAGTAGGATTCACGTCTGATGCCGGTTGGGGATGTATGATTAGAACAAGTCAATCTTTAGTTGCAAATGCACTACTGAATCTATATGTCGGAAGAGATTGGAGGTTCCGATGCGATGATGACAGCATTGAAGACGAGGAATATCAGAGAGCACTTAAAAAACACTGGAAGATTATTGAAATGTTTGCAGATACACCCAATGCAAAATTTTCAATTCACAAATTTGTTGAATTTGCTGCCAGGTATTGTGGTAAAAAACCAGGTGAATGGTTTGGGCCTTCTGATGCTGCTAAAAGCATTCAAGGTTTATGCAATATAAATGCCGATCAAATAGGTTTGAAGATTTACTTAGCAGAAGATTCAGGTGATATATATGAGGATGAATTGTTAAGCCTTGCCGAAGACAATGTTAAAAGTAATAATTTTTTTCCTATCTTGATTTTAACGGGTATTCGTTTAGGTGTTCGAAATGTTAATCAGATTTATTGGGATTTCTTAAAATTTTTATTAAATATATCACAGTCGGTTGGTATTGCTGGTGGAAGGCCATCATCATCACATTATTTTTTTGGTTATCAGGGAGACTATCTTTTTTACCTTGATCCTCATATCCCACAACATGCTTTGTTATTATCAGAAAATAACTCGCTATCAAACGAAGATAAAAGGGAATACATATCTACTATTCACACTAAAAAAATAAGAAGGCTACATTTAGATCAAGTCGATCCTTCAATGTTACTAGGTTTATTGATTAAAAATAAGGATGATTATTATGATTTGAAAGCCAAAATATCGATATTTTCTCCAACAAAGAGATTCCTAAATATTTATTCAACTAGACCATTTGTAACACCTAGAAACTCTTCTGGCTCAATTGGTTTAGAAGAAAGTGGATTTGTTGATTTAGGCGTTGAATCTATGAATGAAGATGAGGAATATGAAGGAGAAGAAGAAGAAGTAAAAGAAAGAGAAGAAAAAGAAAAAGGAAAAAAGGAAAACAGCAATAAAATGGAAAACAAACCCACAAGTGTGGGAGATGGAATTCAGCCTTCATCTAAAGGTCCAAATGATAGTGTAGTGATAGTGGGCGATGAGGATCAAACGGAAGAAGCTGTTGTTTTGGACGCTACTGATGAGTTGGCTGCCAACAAGGATAATGAAGAATGCGAGATATTCCATTATAGAAAATTTTCTGCTCCCGTAATTATTTCGAAGGAAGAAACTACCGAACTTTTAGAACGATTCAAAAGGCTTGATCCGGAGGTTTCTACAGTCGAATACCAAGAGACTAATGAAAACTTTGAAGAAATAGAAAAAAATGAAGCTAGCCAGGAGTCAGAAGAAGCTATTCTTATTTCAACAAATTTAGATACTCCAGAGCCTATTCCATGACACCTTCTTTGTACTATTTTGAATTCTAAATAAACCTGTGTAGAAATAAAATAAGTGATATAGTGTTGATTTCAAAAAAAATGTCTAGCTACGAAACGCGTTCCAGTTAGTCGCGTAAAAATTACAAGTAAATAAAACTTTATGTATCAGCATTTCTTTTTAGCTCTTCTTCTGCTCTATCGTACTCCAGAAAATTATAATGAGTGTTTCTAAAGGTCAGGACGCAGTCGAGTTTTATGGAGAATCAGATGTGGATATTGAGGAACTATTAGAGCGCGATATTGATTCGGACTCGAGTAATGATGATGAGGAAACTCCAGATCGTCGACATCAGAATTCTGAATCTTATATTCCAAATACCAACACAACAACTCAGGAATTGAGGTTAGAAAAGTTATCAAATATGACAATAAACCATACCGTACTAGGTTATACCGAGCAAAGGATTAAATCTCAAATAATGTCTTTATGTTCCGCCCTCGGTGGTACAGATCCAACATCATCTACAAATGAATATATCCTTGGTTTAGATGCGTTAGCGTGTCTCAAGGACATCAAGAACTGGATCAAAAATGTTGATGATAAAAAGGGAACATGGGAAGTCGCTTCTGCATGCCATGATTGTGGATTATTCGTCAATGATCTGGTACCCATTATGGTTCAAATGCCCGGTAAAATTAATGATTCCAATAGAAGCTACATGAATAATATCTTATTAACTACTTTAGAGCTACTTGTTTGGTTAACTAGACCGTTGACATTGGATTTGGATAAGGCATCTCCAGCCCAAATAGATTTATATTCAAAACTGAAGATTGCACATATCGAATATAAATTTAGGACATTGGCGTATCAAAAAGGAAAATGTTTCAAAAATGTTGTTGGTGTAGCCATTCCTATAATCTCAGCAAATAAAAATGAAAGATCTATGAGAGATAATGTTATTTTAAATTTGTGCTTGAATTTATTTGGAAACATCGTCAGAATAAAACCTGCAGAATTTATTAAAGGTTCTAGGGATCCATCTAAAAGGAAATTGCAAGTTCTGGATGCCATGCCTACTGGTATTAATAGAGAAGATGTTTCCTTAGATAGTGTTTTAAACGCATACAAAAAAAACAAAGTATTAGCATTTATCCAAACCCTTACATCTGGCTTACAAACTGATTTTTCAAGTGATGTTTTGGCTCCAGCTTGTTTAGAGATTTACTATCATCTGTATTTTGGTGTTGACCCTGGAATAATTGCATTACAAGAAGAAATAGGGGGTCGTCCACAATCGACCTCCACTCAAGAGGTAGAACAAAAAACGTCATTAGGGGAAGCTATAGAAGCAAAGTTAAATTTAGAAAGAAAGCAGAAAAGAAAACTGTTTGATAATAATGCTACTAGACATGCCAATTTTGGTACTCTTTTAACGGTACACGACAACGACCATAACTTTCGAGCAATTTCTGGTCAGAGTAAACTTCTAGCAAGTGACGTTTTAGAAGTCGGAGATTCTACTCTCTCGAAACAACAATTGAGATCCTACGGTTTTAATAGAAGTCAAGAAGCAACTAAATCTAATTTTGATATTTCACTCGGTGGCTTCCAAAATGATGTTAAAATTGGATTAAGGGCAAGAATCATTATGAAAAAGTTTACCAAGGATTTTGTTGAAACTGGGTTTTCGACACTATGTACACAATTGAGAAAACATATAAGTGGTGACGATGAAAATTCTGATATTTTTTTGGATTTTAAATATTTTTATGTTATGTATTGGATTTTGAAGTTTGAAAGAATTCATTTAGGAAAACAAAGTAGGAGGGCAAGCAACTATAAAAGGTACGGCCATATTATGGTTTGCTTGGAAGATTATATGATTAGAAACATACTTGTTTATAAGTTACCAAAATATTTGGAAACAAGGGAATACAATATGTTAAGGGTAACAACCAATTGTTTTAAAGAAATCATGCTTACAGCGATGAACTTGCATGCTTTTGAACGTGCTGATAAACATAGTCTCTTGGAGGAAGATAAAGAAGAATTGGGCCGTTATATTACTTCAGCAGAAGCTGTTTTGAGAAATATTTTTGCAAGAGAGTCAGAAATCAATATACTGTTTCAACTTCCCCAGGATGCACAAAAAATTTCACTGCCATTCGTTGATACCATGGTTGATTTTACAAATGTTTTTTCCAAAGTTTTACATTATCTAACCGGCTTGAAGGTCCCTATTATGCTAAGTAAAAGAACGAGACAAAAGAGTCATAGATATGATGACTTTAATGCCATGGAGTCGGATGGTGATGACGTATTTGCCAATTTGAATGAACAACAAGTGAATAGATTTAAAGCTTTTGATAGGCAAAGATATGAAGAGCTTTCTTCTTTATTATTACACGAAAAAATTGTAAACACACACATTTGGTTTTTCGAAAAGTTTCCAGAGTTATCTGAAAAACAAGTTAGAAAATGTTTATCATATTTCAATAAATTATTACATCAATGGGAAGAACATTTTTTGAAATTGGTTAGATTAGATTTCATGCTTACTCTACATGATCTATATCATTGTACATTTTCAAAAAGTACGATGAAAGATTTAGGTAGACTGTTAGACTTTTTCATGCACACGCTTAACAAATTATTTATAAATGCTCCTTCTATTCTAATGGAACCTATATATTTGCGTCAAGCTACTGATATTGAAATCAAAACGTACTTTTTGACTGGTGACCCAGAATCTGCAATTGGACTTTCAACTCGTGAGTCTGTCGAAGGAGCTAGACGGGGTAATCTAGATATCCGATTTGAAGATGAAAACATATCATTAAGTCATAAGATTAATATTTTAGTTGCTCATTTGTATTACAGTGATAAAATTGAATTGGTTAAAAACTTATGTAGATATTTAAAGCAATGGCATATTGAACTAACAAAAGCTGAAGATACTGATTTTGTTTTCATAGGCAAGAAGAACACTTATAAGCTAGAAGGTGATACGTTGGTAAAATTTCGAAAAGATCCGTATTTCAGGCTTTTGTGTGAGACTGTCGGAATTGTCAGCTCAAGACTGATTCCAATTACTGAATATCAATTATCGGAACATCGTAAGATGATTGAAGTGGCCCTCGAAAATCCGATTGATTCATCCGACTTAGAAGGTAAGGTTATTGATGACAATGAAAAAAGCAAAGAGAAAATTGCTCGTGGCAATTTTGACGAAGAAGAAAAAGAAGAAGCAGAGCACGGCTATTATGATGAAGACATTATTAATGATGATTTAGCTGGTGATGCTGAAGAAGCAGGCCAAGATCAATTAGAATTAATGGAAGCTCAATTGGAAAATAATTCAAATAGAGTTAAAGGTAAAGCCATAAAAAGAAGAAGGGAAGGCGAAACCGTTGAAGGAGGTAACAATAAAAAGAAAAGAAATAAAAATAGTAATAAAAAGCGTTCCAAAAGAAGCATGCTACATGATGATGAACATCATGATTTGGAATTACGAACAGAAAAATCCAAAAATTTGTCCGAGAAATATGTTGCTTCTGAAGATGATCAGTCAGATGAAGGAGAAGAAAATGACTTCTATGTTAGAGAATTGAAACTCCAGAGATATATGCAAAGGCACGATGGAAAAATTTCGAGTGAACAATATCAAAATATTATGAGTGGCAATTCAGACCTGTATTATAATGAAGATGAAAATGAAGTTGATACACTTGCAACCCAAAATCAGACTAAGGTGGGGGGCATTCCTAATCAAAATTTTGTGGCGAGTCTGTTGAGATCTCACGCCGAGGCTCAAGAACAACAAGTTAAAACATTTGATGAAAACAACAAGGATAAAATAGAGGAGAATAAATCAGGATTGGGCTCAGAGTCATCAGGTTTAGATTTGGAGTCAGGACCAGAACCAGAATCAGAATCAGGATCAGAATCATACGAAAAATTCCATGGCGCGTTTGAAGAAGATGATAACAGTAATAAAAAGAAAGTTGAAAACTTAGGAAAAAGTGATTATGATAATAGTGATGACTCCTACAAAAAAATTTCAAACAATGTAAACGATACATTTGACAATGACAATCAAACTTCGGAAATTTTATTTAGTGGTATGTCGAGTTCTCATAAGGTCATGCACAAGTCTATTGAAGATGATGAAGGTAGCGAGTACGAATTGGACAAAGTGGGAGACATCAGTGGAAACAAATTTTCGAGCTTGCTGAATGCTCACAAGGCTATGAATAGCATGTCATAAACAGTTAATAAAGTCGAAGAAAATATTAACAAAAAACATTAACTGGAGACTAGAAAAGATAACTCCCAATCACCCAGTTTCTAATCATTGGAAAGAGGAAGGAAATATTTTTAATTGAAGCCATTAATGAAGAGCAGAAAATATTAAAACATTTCTAAAGAAAGGAATAATACTGATGATGCTGCAAGACAAATCAATTAAAATTTTATATTAATTTTTATAAATACAACTAATAAAACAATTCTTGATTTATATTTATAACTCACTACCAAAACTAAAAAGGGCAAATGTTTGTTTATTCAACACAATGTCCAGCATCACCACTATCCTTAAAAGTATCCATGATCGTTTGGGCTGAAGAAATAAACATCACTGAAAATCCAAACAATATACACAAGTAACTGGGAAGCTGTTTGAGGAATGTTTTATTTCTCCATGTCATTTTATTATAACAAATAGGAGGTAATATGTAAGCCAATGTTGACCCTGATGTGGCACCAACCAATTCTAAGACAGCACCTAAGTTACAAGTAAATAAAGAAATGATCATAGGAATAAATGAAACTAATGTAGTAACCGAAAAATGTTGCAAAGTTGACAACGAGTCTAATTTGTAAGAAGGGTCCCTTCTTTGTTTGTAGATAATGATCAAATCTTTAAAAACTTCACGAATAACAAAGATTTCCAAGGGAAAAGTGGTCAACATATTAAGGCCAAAACAAAAACGTGCAACGTTTATAAGCCAATCATCACTTGAGAAATTATTTAGAATATTACCTTTTGTCTTGGAGCCAAACGTTAAATATCCTGCTGTGCCCATTAAAGCACAAACAAACCCAGAAACTGCACACGATATATGGGTCACTTGGTTAAAGCGATCTAAGGTTGGCCTACGAATAGAATCATAAATGAAAGTAGTATTATGATGACAAACTAATGCAAACGAAATAACACTAATACCTTGAAATAATCCGTCATTGATAAACCAGCTACTGCCAGATATAGTCCCTCTTAAATCATCAGGAATCATTGGACCGCGTATCAAAACGATTGTTATAATTATGAGCATGCTAATCAACGCCAAACCACTAGCCTTTGCTAATTTGGAGAGGTCTCTAACCAACGACAAAGGGTAAGATATGAATGCTATGCAAATAACAATAAGGGTATTTCTACTTAGCAAAAAATTGACAAATTTGCTTTCATTGACAGCATCTTTGAAGATTGACCGTAAAACATGGGGAATTGAATCACCGATAATGACAGAAAAACCTATACTACCACCAAATGCAAACAATCCTTGAGCTAATAAGACAATAACCTTTCCATATTTACCATAGGAATAAGATACAAATCCAGTATATGATTTTGTTCCAGATAATTTCGTATTAACAATGATCAGTCGTAGAGTCCAGTCATTTAGAATGGTAAGTAGTACCATGAGTGTAAATCCGGTCAACAGACCTGAGTTTTTAAAAGCTCTCGGGATACCAACAATACCTGCTCCAACAATTGAGTTTGTCATATTGAAGAACGCGTTTTTCAAGTTTGAACCTATTGATTCGGGTGTATCTTGTGGGTTGTCTACTTGGTCTGATTGAACATTCGTAGGAAAGATACTGATGTCATCTTCAATGTAATCATTAAACGGCGTAGGTTCAATATCTTCCAGACTAATACCTGAGTTCAGCGAAAGCTTTTGGTAGTTATTAGAGGTAGAGTCCATGTTTATAGTCCGATCACAAACAGTAGAAAACTCCTACAAATAGCTAATAGAGTTAACTAGAATATTAGTATAGTAACAAAATTTCACAAACCGACGCGACTATCACTAAGCCGTATATTGTCCCAGTTTGACCGCATACCTCACTATTATAATAGTCACCAGCCACATTCTCTAAACCGAACTGAGAATTTGGAAAACTTACAATGGATCCACTCAACAGACCATTGTGTTAATTTTATTGTTCACAACTTTTGTTAGCTAGAATTGCACACTGATCCTCCCTTTATTTTACTGAGGAGATAATTGAAACCTTAATTCGTTATTTCCATTCAGAAGTAGGATTTTTGCAATTTGTAAGCTTTACTTGATTCAAAAGTTCGTATCTCTATTTGCTTCTTTCCATTAATATCATACACTATCAAGAACCACAAAACCAAATAAGGTATTTATATCAAGACCAAAGTTTAATAAGACTAGTCGCAAATTTCAGACCTTAATTTTTTGCTGATAAACATATAATCACAGAGTAAAACAATCTGTTATCAAATATACCAATTAGTGCAGCATTTTATTGAGCCGTTGTTTCACGTCTTTATTTTGGATTTTTTTTACATATTCACATACATAGCTTGTTTACTATGAAATCAAGAAAGCAATCATCTGAAAGTTCAGGCCTTATGGGCTCTATCATGGATGGTATAAGGAGAACTTCCACGAAAAGCCATAATAACGAGTCTTCTTTAGGAAGAAATCCTTCAAGAGCATCTTCCACGTCTGACAGACCTATACTGGAGTCTCCTACCAAATCTGGCATTTTCAATAGAACAATAAAAAGGGACAGGGAGAGAGAAAGGGACAGAGACAGAGACAGAGACAACGATACTTCGAGTATTGAATCACCGTTGTCACGAATGAATACAAATATCAGCCATATCTCTGCCCAATCATCGTTGTATACTTTATCGCAAACTCATACTAAAAAGATTGGTTCGGGGATTTATAAAAAAGGCCATAGACACACCATTTCAGACGATTTTGAATTGGAACCGCCCGATAATCCAGCAGAAATAGAATTGATGTTTAAAGATGTTATGGAAAGCAGAGATTTTGAAAGCTTACCTGAAAAGGCAAAAAAGGAAATGATGAATTACTCAACCGATAGAAAGTGGATGTTTATTCGTCAGCATAAACTTGCAGAATTTAAAAAAGAAAGAATGAAACAATACCCAGAACTGACATCACCAACAAAAAAGAACCTGCATACTGGTCCAGGTAATCTTAATTTTCAGAGGCAAAATACAATTAATGGTTTACAAGCCGATGCGAAAACTTGCGTGAAGTGGTTAATAAGTAATATTATTACGATGGATCAGCTGAAGGAATTAGAGGTTTCTTTAACTTCGGAAGAGTTAAGTTGGATGCAAGATTTTTTAGATGAATCGGGTGCTGTTTGCCTTTGTAACGTTTTGAATAATCTTTACAAAACAAAGCCTTTGTTAGATCAGCCGAATAAGAAGAGAGGTATTCAATCTCAAATGTTTACAAACATTAGCGAATATTACGAAACAATTTTAGAAAAAGAAGTTCGTTTGTTCAAATGTATCAAAGTGATCGCAGAATCATCAATTGGTGTAAAAAAACTGAATTCAATTTTGCAATTATTTATTCCAGCAATATTTGGAGGTATGTTTTCTGCCAAACCTGTTGTTCGTAAACTAGCAACTGATTTAATCATGTTTTATAGTTTCAACATTAATGATCCAAAAGTTTTATTTTCCACTTTAAGAAAATCTGTTAATGAAAATGTTCATCTTGTTTATATTAGAGAAATGTATGTTCAAGGTAACAATGCAGTTAGATTGGATAAGCGTTCACAAATTATCTTATCCAACGGTGAAAATGTCAGAAGATACGAAGCCTGGATTTGGTGTGTTCTAAGATTATTTCAAGGGCGTGGTAAAATGGGTTCCAAGGTTGGAGCTTTTAGAGAATATCAATTTAGTGGATCGGTTACGGATCAATTTATGAACGATTATGCAGTTTCCACTCTTTTATTAATACGCCTGATTATAGAAAATGCGGGCGAATTGAGTGAAAGATCACAAATACGCAGAATATTACAAGCCGCTGGAATGAGGGAATTATTAGATAGATTCAAACTATTACAAGATAACGAAACCAGTAAAGTTATTGACACAATTGAAGAAAAAGAAAAGTCAGATATGTTGGAGTTTAGGAAAATGAAGGAATTTAAAGCTCAGAATATTAATTTTGACGATCCATTAACATTGCTAAATGCAATGTGGAAAAATTCGAAAGGTACAGAAGCTGGTGATTATTTACAATCTTTAATGCAAAATTTATTCTTAAGTGCAAATGCAGCTGAGGAGGGAAATGATAACGAAAATGTCATTAGAAGTTTAAAACTAGTTGATAGTTTTATTTCTAATGTCACAATGACTTCCGGTGAGAGTGATACAGATATGAATATTAGTATCAATAAACTACTGGCCGCCTATAGAAGTGACGATATTGCCAAAAAGGCAATGGATGAGGCAAGAGACACGAAGAAAAGATTCGAGGAGCTGGAAGCTGAAAGAGATAATGCTATTCAAGAATTAAATGATGGTTCTAAAGGTGTAGTTGAAGATCTAAAGAAACAGTTGAATGAAAGAGACCAGCTTTTGAGGGGTTTAAGGTCTTCCTTAAATATCAAAGACAAACAAATTGGTGATTTGAATAGAAAAAGAATATTGGAAAGACAAAAACAAGAAGAAGAAATGAGACAGATGTTGTTGGTCGTTCATAGTAAACAGGACGGTGATTCTTCATTTTTGGGGCTTTCTCCAACCGCATCAGGATTTAAATCTAGATCGAAGGATTCCAATAAATACAATCTAAAAAATAAAATTGGTGTTTTAGATGAACTAGAAAAGCAAGCGAGGGATTTAGAAAATATGGATTTTGAAGAATTCATTGATCAGATTCCTGATCCACCAGTAGTTTCTCCGAAAAAGAAAGGAAATAAGGGGGACAGAGATAGAGACACAGATTTAAAAAATTTAAGTGCATTAAGAAAGAGATTGGACTTTTTACAAAAAGATGCCAACAAGGTTATTAAATGGCAACATGATTTATCTGAAAATGAAAAGATTGAACAAAGGAAACTAGAAGCAATAGAAAGATTGAATAAATTAGAGAAATCCATGCAAGATTTTAAGATCTTGGAAATGGATATCGATGAGGAGGTTTCCCTTTCAGAGTCATCAGTGAAGACTTTAGATCCATTTGTCAAACTGGATACCGAAAGATCGAGACAATTGAAAAAAGAATTAGCAAGTATTGAAGAGTTATGTAATAATTTGAAATTTAAGTTGAGCTTAGAAGGCGAGGATAATATTTTTGATAGTGAAGCGGCATTGAATAAGATTGAAGACAAGTATATCAAAGGTAAGCAGGTTCAGCCAAAGGCTGAATTTGTTTCTAGTGCCCCCGCTACAATGAGAATTGGTCCCGCCAATAAGTTAGACACCAAAGGTATGAGACCTTTCTTGGGTGAATTGGAAAGTAGGGTGGCTAAACAACAGCCTATTTATGTTGGTTCTGAAGGAGACGATAAAGGAAATGGTATTGCTTCCCAAATTGTAAGTACATCTGCCGGCAATAGTACTGCCTTCGATGAAGAAAGCGATCATGCTTATACCAAGAATATCCGTGGTTCCACGAAGAAGAAAACTAGTCAAATCGATGACAATGTCTCAAGTGATTATAGTGAGGAAGAGGGTGATGGTCAAGTATCATCTCTTTCATCTAGGCAATCTAGATTCATCTCCTCTCATTCTAACATTGGCGCTACACCCGTTTCTGATACAAACTTAAACACAGGGTTAATACCTGGCGCATCAAATTCCTGTTCAATATCAAGTAAAACTGAAATCCTACCATTAACTTCACCAAATAATTCGAAAGCATCAGTTAATCCGTCTTTGGCACCACCACCACCACCACCGGCACCACCACTCCCTCCACCACTTTCAGGGCTGGAAGCTGTGCCTCCTCCTCCACCACCACCACCTCTTCCAGTGTTTGGTACTGGACCACCACCACCACCACCTTTACCCACTAATAGTATACATAGTGCTATACAATCACCAATTTTACAAACGAGTCCATTTGATTTGTTACCAAGACCAAAGAAGAAACTAAAACAATTACATTGGGAAAAAATTGACGATACTGAAGATTCATTTTGGGCTAATATGGGTTCTGAGGATATGGCTAGAGAATTATTACAAAGAGGTATTTTTGATGAAATTGAAGATATTTTTGCTGCAAAAGAGGCTAAGCGTATTGCTCAAAGACAAAAGGAGGATGCTAATAAAATCACATTTCTTAAGAAGGATATTTCCCAACAATTTGGTATTTGTTTGCATGCTTATAATCATGTCAATGACAGCGAAGTTGTTTCTAAGATTTTGAAATGTGCCCCTGATATTTTAGATAAGACGGCGCTGCTGGAATTTTTGGCTAAACCGGAATTAAATGAAATTCCAACTACTCTGGCAAAGAACTTTGAGCCATACTCAACGGACTGGCAATCTGAAGATCCAAGCAAACCGGATAAAGACCCTAATGAATTGGCAAGGGCTGATAGAATTTATTTGGAGTTAATTTACAATTTACAACATTATTGGAGATCAAGAATGCGTGCTCTTAATTCGATTTTGACTTATGAAAAAGATTATCAGGACTTAGTTGTTAAATTAGAACAAATTGATGATGCTTTATCAAATTTGGAAAGTTCCAAATCTTTGAGACAGGTTTTTGATATTATTTTGGTTGTGGGTAATTATATGAATGATAACTCTAAACAGGCTAATGGTTTCAAATTGAGTACTTTGCAAAGATTAAGCTTCTTAAAGGATAGGAAAAATACTTTTTCATTTTTGCATTATGTTGAAAAAATTATAAGAGAAAATTATCCGGAGATGGAGAAATTTATTGATGATTTGAAACCAAGTATGATAGCCTCTAGAATTTCCATCGAACAATTACAGAAAGATTGTAATAGTTTTGTTCATAGTATTAGAAATATAGATTCATCTTTGCAGGAGGGTAATTTAAGTGATCCATCAAAATTTCATCCCGACGATAAATTCCTCAAGGTTGTTTTGAGAGGTTTACCACACGCAAGAACTAAAGCTAATTTATTACAAGATAGAACAATGATACTTTTAGAAAAGTTCAATAATATGATGAAATTTTTTGGTGAAGATCCCAATGCTGATGAATTTGTTAGAAATAGTTTCTTACGCAAATTTAGTGAATTTGCTGATAGTTATATTAAGGTATCCAAAGAAAACAGAGAACTTGAAGATAGAAATAAGCAGTATGAAGTGAGCAAGAAAAGACTAGAGAATGCCAAAAAAGCAAAAGAACAAAGAGAAGCAGAAATTGCTGAATCAGATACTGATATTCAAAAATTCATTGAAAAGTTGAGACAAACGGGGCCATTAAGAAGCGAGCCAACATCTGCAAAGATCAA
This sequence comes from Kregervanrija fluxuum, assembly GCA_003707275.3. Taxonomy (NCBI): domain Eukaryota; kingdom Fungi; phylum Ascomycota; class Pichiomycetes; order Pichiales; family Pichiaceae; genus Kregervanrija; species Kregervanrija fluxuum. The sequence continues at coordinate 32,240 of PPNM03000027.1, forward strand.
GCAATGGGCTAAGAAGCATTCCGAAGTTACTACATCGACAACCACCTTGAATGAACACGATCAAAAGACAGAAATGAGCGATATTGATAAAGAGCAAGATTTATTAGACGAAGAAGACTCCATTAGGAACAAAACTCACGATTTATTAATGAAATTAACTCAAAATAATGGAGAGGATAGTTCTGCGAAATTAGTTGATAGTGGATTAATTGACCCTTTATCTGCCAATAGCAATGGATTAGGCTCAGGAAGTAGTATATCATTAACGGAAAATTCTGATTTAAACTTTAGGCTGAGTGATTTTAAATTGAGTGACAGGATGAAAAAGAGATTACAGCAAGGGTCAAGACAAAGCTCAGTTGGTTCCATTGACATAGACTCCGCTTCAACTAGATCTGCGTCATTTGTGACAAGCCGATCCAAGTTAGATTTAACTGCGAATCCATTGTTGGAAGACGATGGAGATGAAATTTTTTTTGAAGATGCTGTACTAGAGGAAGATATACCGATGAGCATGGCCCGCGATGAAAATGAGGATGAATAAGATAATAGAAATGAAGATTACTAATAGGTATGTAAATATTTTTTCAATTCTTGCTTAGGCTTTTTGTTTATTTTATGCATCTAATAGATGTGTATACTTGATACATAAATTGTAATCTTAAAAGCAATAATTATGAGGGTAAAGTAAATGTACGAAGAGATCTTGACTTCAAATTTCTGTGACTGTTTTGGGAAACGCAAAGAAATTTGAGATCGAGTAGATGCTCCCGCTTTTTATTTTTGAATTTTTATGTTTCACTTTGTGACGGTTAAACCGGTTTCGGTGGTTTTGTTTAGCTATACTAGGTTGAAAGTACACACATATAACCTTTTATGACAGAAGGCAATCCGGGTCTTGGAAGAAAATCCAGTTTAGCGGGAAGTTCCGTCAGCCAGGGAGAAACTGCCATGAATGCCTATCCCGAAAATTTGGCGAACAATAGTAATAATATAGACGAAGTCACAACAATAAACAATTTTTCAGCAAATGAACAGGATTACTACAATGCCAGCGCACAAACACCAGCATCAGCACAGCTGATCCAAGGGCAGCTAGAAGATCAATCACACGGGCAATCGCATTCTCATTCCCATTCTCATCCACATTCATCATTAAACTCACAACAACAACGACAAACCGGTTCAAGACAGGTATATGGGGACGTCGTTAACACATTACTGTATGATAATTTAAACAAATGGACTTCAACAACTACCAATACACCAGCAATAAATGGAGAAAATCAATCGCATATACCGACTTCTTTTTCAGGTAAGGAATCGTCAAAAATTATATCATTGTCATCATCACCTTCTTCCACAAAAAAATTTAATTCGAATGATTCAAAGTCCGGAAATCGGATCAATACAAATAATGGTATTTCATCGAAAAGAAAGCGTGGCCGTCCACCCGGAAGCTTAAACCGTAAAACATTATTACGTTTACGTCAGGAAAAAGAATTCTCATCAACGGGGAAAGTTATATTAGATATATCTATGGATCACAATCCAACTAAGCTCAACACGCAATTAATTGATCTTAATCAAGTTAAACAAAAGAGAGGTCCTGGAAGACCTCCTCGTAGTTTAAATCGCTCAACCATTTCATGTGTGGAATCTCAAACGAGACAAAATCAGTCATCCAATCTAATAAATACGCAATATGACGATAACACGGATAATACTTCACTTATGCCTAAGCATAGAACAAATGTGATAACTCCTGTTAAGGACATCGAGACTCCAAGTCCTATTGGTTTAAACATAATGACTTCGAATTCAAAATTGCTAAGTCCCGTTAATAATTTTTCCAACCAGCCCTCCAATACTTCTCAGAATGTTGTTTCTAGCGTTCCTTGTTCAGCTTCCAGCTCTTCAACATATAGTATGGGGCCTAATACAAGGTCTACTATAACATCGAGCTCTATGTCTTACAATAGTTCGAATGATCAACCTTCTTTTAGCCGTAAATCATCTCCATATATTCATTTTCAATCGTCGTCATATCCCCACCCTCAATCAGCAGGCGGTTCTGTATCATCAAATAATGGTATTTACGGATTTACTCCACTATATAATCAGCAACAGCAACAGCAACAGCAACAGCAACAGCAACAGCAACAGCAACAGCAACAACAACAACAGCAACAGCAACAGCAACAGCAACAACAACAACAGCAACAGCAGCAGCAACAACAACAACAACAACAACAACAACAACAACAACAACAACGACATCAACAAACAAACACATTTATGCCTCCCAGTCATCCTTCACAATCGTATCCAACCCAGTATGAAAGTATACCGTCCTCAAATTTTGCTCCGCCATATTTAGTGCCGATTATGCAAGCGCAGGCATCGGAACCGATGCACTCTTCAATTCAAGGAACCATTATACCACAATCTGCAAATTCTACTCCCGTCATGACATCTGTTTTGGGATTCAATCCAAATCAACAATATCAGTCCCAGCCTCAGCCTCAGCCCCAGCCTCAGCAACAGTATTATCAAGTATATCCTGGATACCCTACACAATATTATAATTATTCCATGAATGATCAATACATGCCAATTACGCATTGTAATACCCCATTTGGAAATGTCGTGAATTCTCCTAATGGTAATATGATATCTTCAAACCAAAAGATACCATCATATACATCACAAAATGCATTGGGAACTACCTCTTATAACAACTTAAGTGTCAGCGCTCCCGCTAATGATTCAAATAGTAATGCAATCGATGACCCACCTAATATTGGTGAAAATAGTATAAATAATAGAAACTGATTTTTGTTTGCCATTGACGTTTTGTGTTTATATTTTCTTTGTTTATGTTAAATTAGTTTGTTTTCTTAGAGTTATATTTTTGCATATATTATTTTATAATATTATTATGATACAATTACATACACAAATACACATAGATACATAGATACATACATAGATACATATATCTGGGAAGTTATTATTCTCCTTTTAATATCTTTAAGGCATCTTGTAATTCATTAATTGCAGTTTCAATATCTTCATAATTTAAAGCACTGATTGCAAACTTTGCCTTTTTCTGAGCTTTTGAAATAATGTCGTCGTTCTTCCAAATTTCTTCTACTTCCTTTTTAGATAAGTGTTTTGTGGGCCCCTTATGTTCACTCACAATTGGTTTTTTAGGAAGGGATGGGACAACTGTTTTTGAAACTTTGGCAGGTTCATCTTTTATTTCAACTTCAGATTCAGGTGCATTTGGTAAACCAAGAATATTTTTTTGTCCTTTTATTAAAACTGGAGCCTTTGGCATATTTAATTCACCATCTATTGCTTCTGGTGTTGCTGGTAATAATATGCCATTGTTATCATTGTAAGTCTTGTTATGTGATAAAGGTAAATTTTCGGTTGATATTTCAGACGGGGCTTCTGGCAAAAAATCTTCCATCTTTGAAGGTTCAGAAGGAATTGAAATTTTGGGTTCTGTGGGAATTTTTGAAGAGTTCAGTAACTCTAATTCTGGCTCATTTTTTGATTCTAAATTTTCTAATTCAGATTCTTCTTCTGGGGAAATATAATCATTTGGATCTTGGTTTTCTTTAATCGATTTTAAAATTCTATTAGAGTGATATTTTGCATATTTAATTTGTTTTTCAATCTCATCTTCTTTTGTAGTATAATAATCTGACCATAAATGTAAGACCTGGAAAAAATTTAACGATGCCATAAAATCTTGAACAGTTGTCTTTGAGGAATTATGATTTTTAATTTCATTAAAGCCTTTATTAAATATAGCAGAGGCAAAACCTAATACCAATTTGAATGACTTTTCTCTGTCGTTTAAAATTTCTGATATTTTATCACTAGATTGTTCAATTGAATTCTTTGTCAGTTCAATATCATTAAGAAGGGTTTCAATATATTGGGCAACATCGGTATTTTCAAGATGCAATTGTGATTCTAGAACCAATTGGGCTGCATACATTTTACAGTAGTAAGAGACAACGGGCTGGTGGTTTTCCAGTTCTTTGGCTCTTTTGATGTAAGGATAAACCAATTTGGAAATTTCAGTAGGTATTTCGGACATTATACGTTGGTAATAAATATATGGCAAAGTAGAATAAAAGAGTAGAAATAAACTATAAGAAAATTGTATCCATCCATATCAAAAATATAGATAGATAAACTTATAAACTAAAGAAAAAAGTCGATCGACGCAATGTTATGCTTCCGCGGTTTCAGATTTTTCCAATTTTGTCATTTTCGTGTTAATTGTTTCTATTTCAATTTCTGCTGCCAATTAGCAAATATAACTAGTTTATATAACAATCGAGAGGTCGTCAACTACGAATGGAAAAACAGGATCAGGTTCAGAGTGACATATTTTCCTCTGTTAGAGAAGATCCCAATGGACAAGGAAGTCCATCCGCTGACAACACCAATCACAACGCGAACATGACTTCAACGGACCGAACAGAATCCTTGATTGGAATGGATAACACCACTACTTACCAAAACCCACCAACAGCAACACATATTGATGATTCTTTATCGTCACTCTCTCACAAAAATCCTAACGCAGATCAACATTCTAGTAATGTCAATACTGCTGATGAAAACATAGTTCCGGTTTATCATGTTTCTTCAGTTTATAAAACAAGTTATGCTGATATTGCAGTCTTAGAAATGGAAGTTAATGGCTGTCGGATTATGAAAAGATTAAAAGATTCATATTGTAATGTCACTCAAATTTTGAAACTTGCCGGTTTGGATAAATCGAAAAGAACAAAAATATTGGAAGATGAAATCTATCAGAATTTACATGAAAAAGTTCAAAGTGGTCCGGACCCATACCAAGGCATTTGGATACCCTCCGAGAGAACTGCAGATTTATGTAGGGAATATGGACTTTATGACGTTTTAAAACCTCTGCTATCGTACAATAGAACCACAAATGAATTAATCACCCCGTCAAAGGAGCAATTGGTTAAACAAAACGATATTATCACCACAGTTAATAATGACAATGATAATGACAATAACGATGTTAATGATGATAACGATGAATCAAAGGGCCAAAAAAAGCCCCTTGATTCTCCAACTGAATCTCCTTCAAAAAGAATTAAATTCAGTCATGATGATTTACCACCTTTAGAATTATTTGATTATGACACTAAAACAGCAAATCCAAATGCACCATTTACATTTAAGCCCATTCCAGAAAATCTCTGTGATGAAAAATCTAAAGTTGTGATGTCTTCCTTATTTTTACCTTACCAAAAAGATTTGACTCTTCTTGAATTAGTTGGTGGCGATGAGTCCCAACTTGATGGCGTGAATATTGATGTTCCAATAGATGATAACGGTCAAACTGCATTACATCTTGCATCAACCTTAGGGAGAATTTCTCTTGTTTGTGAACTTGTCGAAAGAGGTGCAAATCGATTACGTGGTGATAATGATGGTCAGTCTGCGTTGGTCCGTGCAATGCATGCGACCAATTGTTTCGAGTCTGGCTGTTTTGACACCCTTTTAGATTATCTATACCCTGCGATAACTGTTTTAGATCATAAAGGCCGTACAGTTTTACATCATATTGCTTATACTTGTGGCCGTACGGGTCGTAATGATGCATCCAAATATTATCTAGAAACATTACTAGAATGGGTTGTTAAACGTGGCCCGACATTGCCAGGCTCTTCTGCATTACCTTTGTTCAGGTTTATTAAGGATGTTGTTAATGTCAGTGATAGGAACGGTGATACTTGTTTGAATATAGCGGCTATGGTGGGGAATAAATATATTACTCAACAATTATTAGAAGTTGGCGCTGATCCACATAAAGCAAATAAAGCTGGAGTGAAGCCGATTGATTGTGGTATTACTATCAGAGTTGGAAAGGGTGAAATGAAGATGGAACCATCGGCAAGTATTAATGATAATAATAATAACAGCAATATTAATCATAGTGCCAATAGCAAAACGAGTATGATGCCAAGTTTTAATTCATTTAAAGACAGTAATAATAGTTTAAGACTTTTAGAATCTATTCAAACTTTTGTCAATCAGTTGGGCAAAAATTTCCAAGATGAAATTTCTCATAAGTCATCCCAAATTGAAAAATTACACCCTAAATTAAGAGAAAAAACCTTGAATTTATCGCAGAAGAGAAAACAATACGAAGAATTACAAAAATTGGTGAGACAAATTTCTGGGTATAATAATAAGATTGATAATCTAAATAAAGCCATCAATGAAGAAGAAAATCGTTTTCAACAAGAAGCTAAATTATTACCTTTAAACCCTACAAATTTTTTAGGTAATTTTGATGCCGATGAGCCATTTACAATTTGGTCGGTTTATAATGAAGTTGAACAAAAAGTGGAAGAATTCCTTAAAACTTCTAGTTCAGGCGATGTATTAGGCATTTTAAATGATATTAAACCGGAAGATATATTGTCACACTTGGAGAAAAAGAATAGTGAAAATGATAAAAATACAAAAGATGATATTCCACCTTCTGTTGTACTGGAAGCACGCATTAAAGCATATAAAAAAAATAACCAAATGTTAATCGATAGAATGAAAGCCAGAAAATCATCAAGTAAAGAATTGGAAGAACAATTCAAAAGAGTTATTAGCTTATGTATCGGTTCGAAACCAGATGAAATTGATGATAAGCTCTTAAGCAGTCTATTGCTGAGTGTCGAAAACGAGCCTGATCCTGAAATTGGGCAAATTAAGAAAGTTTTAAAAATCGTTAGTGATTTGGATAAGTAATGCATAATTTATTTTTTTTCTTCATCCGTTTACCTTTTATTTGTAAAGCTATTTTTATGTTTGTTAAATTGCATTTATTTATATATCATTTCAAAATAGTAAAAACATAAAAACATAAAACATAATCATATTATTTAAAATATCATCTAAAAAGCAGAAAAACGTAACATAAAACATTAAAGAGTATTTAATGTACACAAAAAGAGATAAAAAAAAACAAACAAACACGTAGTAAAAATACCAATAAAACGAAGATAAACCTTTATCTGAAGTTTGCTGGTGGTTGTCCAGTTAAAGGGCTTTTGGCAATTGCGTAGGGATCATGTTTAAATGATTTTGCATTTTGCGGTGGAGGTGGCGGTTGCTGGTGATGTTGATGTTGATGTTGATGTTGGGCATATTGAAATGAATTTGGTGGTGGTTGTTGATGTCTAGGAGGAAACCCATTTCCACCCTGGTATTGTTGTTGAGGTGGATACTGGCTATGATATCCATGGGAATGTTGTTGTTGCTGTCTATTCATTTGCGGATACTGTTGTTGTACAGGTCCACCCGTACCAGGTGGATACATCTTGTGAGAACCATAGGTATGTGGTTGTGGAGCAAGTTCATTCCAGTCACGTTGCTGAGGTAGATGTAATTTTTGTGGATGCTGTGATTGCTGTTGTTGATATTGATGCGGTGGTGCACGATTGTGATTTACAGGACCTTGGCGTAAATTATCGGTATTCTCTGGAGGCTGAAATTGCTGAGGAGGACGATGTAAACCGCTTGGGGGAGTTGGACTGCCATTATATATCTGCTGGTTTGGTGGTGGAGGGCGGCGATTTAAGAATTGCTGCTGAGGATTACGAACTGGTTGTTGAACCGGTGGTGGTGGATGCTGTTGACTTGTTGGGGTATGGGGACTAGCCTGACCCTTCTTCAAATAAGGGTTCATCGCTGGAGCTTCAAACAACTCCTTCGGATCATAAGAAACCTTTTGAGGAACAATATCATTTGATGGCGCATATCTTGATTGTTTAGATGATGGTGGGGTGGAAAGCTGATTATTATAATTGGAATCAGTGGGTTGAGAAAACGAACGAACACCATTAATTTCAGGTTGATTCAAAGGTTTTGAAGATGATGCAAAATTAGAATTATGAGCGGGGGGAACTGGCGGCTCAGAATAATGGTCATCATCTTCATCATCTTCATTATCATTGGCATAATCATCATCGCTAACAATATCAATAGGATAGAAATCTTCTTCATTATCTGCCTTCAATATCGTTGAGAAATCTTGCTTCTTAGGTGATCTTTGTTTTGGAATATCTAAATTAGAATTCTGTGAATTATTTCTATAAGCAATGGGCGTGTCCAAGAGATTTTCTTTCGACTTTGAAAATAGCATATTGGCATGAGTCGATTTCCTATAAGCATCATTAAAATCTGTAAATGGAGATAAAATTCTATCCTTTACTTTTTCTTGTGGTCTAAAAATTAATCCATCATCATCCCCTTGATCTGAAAGTCTATTACTTGCATCGTTGATATCAGAATCTAGTAAGTTCATTTTATCAAATTTATCATTCAGTTCCAGTGAACCCTTATCATTAAACTCTGGAATTTGGGCGTATTTCTTATAAATATTAACTACTTGTGGTGAGGGAGACTCTTCAATTTTTGATGATTGTTCAGGAGATAAATGCATTGCAGTCATATTTGAACGAAGTGGGGAAATATTTTTTTGGATAAACTGACTCTTAATTGGAGAAGTACTAGTTTTATCATTCTCAGAGTATAATGAGTTACTTTCAGTTCTTAAGTGCTCTTTACTACCAAACTGGGAGCCTTTATTGGAAGAGGGAAAGGTACCGGTATCATTTCTCGAATTATCAAAATCCGAGGTCGCAGTTTTAAGAGTTTGTTCTTCACTTGAACCAACAGGTGAAAATCTATCTATTTGTTTAAGTTTTGGACTGTTAACTAGGTACTCATTTGCTTCAGGTTTATTAATAAAGTATCTAATCTTACCAGCAGCCAGATCTTTTGAAGCATTCAGCATACTTACAGCCCCATTAACGCCATCAACAGACCCACAACCCAGATAACCAGTTTCTAATTTGGATCTTAGAATATTTTTGGTAGCAGTATCCCATTCATCTTGTGACCAATTCAGAGATGTAGTACTTGCGGCAATTTTCATTATATCTTGTATTTCTAAATAATGAACATTGGGTAATACTGGTAAACCAAACAGTAAAGAAGAAGGATCGGATTTATCAGCATTTAGTTTTGTTGGTCGGCCGTATAAAGTAAAAGCGTCCATTAAGGGAACAATAAATCTAATCAATGTATCATAACCAGGGACAGCAGAATGTTGTTCGGGCATCAGGAAAATAGAACAATTTTTAGGCTCATCTTTTTTATCGAATTGAATGCTACCATCAAGTTTAATCATAGTGCTCTTGTCGATAACAGTATAATTTCTTGGGTAGACGGCATAGACAGAGTCTGCGCTTGTAATAGTTGCCATGATTGTTTTTTTAAGTTTCTTTTCATTTTCATAAAAGAGAATTTTACCCTGGACAGTACCTTTCCTTTTTTTCTTTGAAGGTTCGATGACTGCATAACACCTTTTCCATGGCATACCGGAACCAAATCGAACGCTAGTCCAATCCTCATAATCATATCTTTTTTCCGATAGAATAACCCTAATATCAGATAGAAGAGAACCTCTAGCACTTAAAAGCGATCCAGTATAAGCTTCTTGTAATGATTTATATTCAAAAGTGGCCAATCTAAACGCTGCATGCCATCTATTGAAATCCTCAGTTAAGGAAAATTGTAACAAGAATCTATTCTTCAAAGTCGTAGATAAAACAATAACATTATTGATTTCACCATTTGAAGATGGTAAATTTGAACAGGCTTTAAATGACCCATCAGAAAAATTAAGGTAAGATGGCTTATTTTCAACATCGGAATCCTGTGATTCCAACTGTTCCGAATCCCAAAATGCTAATTCATTACCGATCATAATACCATAAACTTCCAGCCACTTTCTTTCAGCGGGTTCACCTTCTGAATTAATATCTTTAAGGAGCATAAATACACCTTCTTGGTATTTTCTGTGACTTTGGGCTGAAAGAAGGGTAACTATCGGTGTAAGTTCAGGGCTTAATTTTCCATTTGATTCTGCAGTAGTAACAGTTGGCGTTTGAGAAGACGGAGATCTGGATGAAGGGCTTAATTCTAATGAACCCGGTTTCTCGAGAGTTAAAGGCAAATCTTTATCCTTTGATCTTGAGAAAACCCTTAACTTCTGCATGTTTTTATTTTATTCGAAAAACTTTTAAGGTTCGAGTATATAGTTGGAAGAAAAGCACAAATAAGGAGTGACTGAGTTGGAATAATCTAGTACTTTATGTCTTACGCAAAAGGGTATTTTTCTGGTATTTGTTTTGAAAGTTGAAAAAAATTTGGAAAGACATGGACGAAATTAACAAAACATGAGCCCGTCTACACGTTGAGAGATTCTCACATTTTTAAAAAAAATTAATTGGCACTAATTGGACTGGCTTTACGATTTTTTTGTCCTAATGCGGTGAGCCACATTCACTCGATAAATAGTAAATATTTTATTAGATATATGATAATTATGTTTTTAAAGTTTCTCCAGACAACAAGTTGGTACCATTCCTCTCATATAAGGCTCATATTTACCATTAACCTCAATTAACTTATCCACCAGGCACCATCCATCTTCGTGGAACTTTTTTATACAAACCTTCTCTCCAACATTTAAACTGATTTCATCTTCTAGATTTTTATCAAAGAATACAACGGCTTCATATATATCATCTTCGTACTCCCTTAAAATCCCAACCTTAGATTCGACCTCCGGAGTCATAGATGTAACTCTATTCTTTTTTAAATCTTTCCTCATCTTACCTTGTATAACACTAATATCAGCTAGAGCTGGTATGTTATGATTTCTTGCGATATGTATAACTTGAACAGAATCATTGTTTTCAATCCCCTTAAGACTATTATATTTACTTACTAAGTTCAGTTTTTTCAAATTACCATGAGAATGCTTGCAGCCGACACAATTATCATAATATTCCAAATTTTCTTTGATCTCCTCAGCCGTTTCATATTCAGGTATAATGCTTCTCTTATTAAATAGGCTTTTGATAGTAATAGAGGGGGAGTTATATCTTATAATACTAATTGGGGACAATGATTTGATTCCTTTACTGATTATATCAGTGGTACTATTTCTCTGCCATTCAACCAGCGATAATGGTACACTTGACAATGAAGTGGACGTTGACATGTTAGATTCCCTGTTTAAAGTTGGAGGCAGTCTAAAATTAAGCTGATGAACTACGGAATTATGGGAGTTTGAAACTAATGAATTTGAATCACGTTGATACGATTGTTTAGGACTAATCAAATCTCTTGGTACTTCGTTACCTTCAAAGCTATTATTCGTAACTTCAGTGGTTTCAAATTTTTCCCCACTATTGTCATATCCAGAATAATTTGAATCAAAAGAATCGTCGTATAAATTCGTACCTCTTTTGCGCATTAAGGTAATCCAAAAAACTATTCCTCCCAAAACACATAGAAATACGAAAGAAATTGGAATAACGATCGCCAAAATTAGTGAAGTACTGGCTACACTTTTTGATGCATCTGCTACCGGACTTGGGACTAAACTTTCCAGTGAAGTTGCCAAGCTAGAATGAACCGTGGATGTTGTAACAATATCATCTCTTTTAATAAGCGTAGGTGCGATATTGATGGTGATAGAACTAGTATGTGTAATAGTTTCCGTAATGGTTATTGTAGATTGTAAATTGGAAGTTAATGAACTAACCAAAAATTGTAAATCTGTCAAACTAAAGTTATTATCGGCCATGATTGAAATGAATGATACCTTAATCTGAAAATTGATTTATAGATGCAACAAAGAAGGAAATTCCTTACTTTTAATAGCGATATGGTTACCATGAATAATCCATTATGGAACGTATAATTCACTGCAAATCTCTGACGTTAAAAATATGTCATAATTATTTTAATGTGATAAAATGATTTTCTTTAAGTGTTTCAAAAGTGTCAAGATCAGCTGAAACATGTTTTAAAATAGATTCTGTTTTAATGTCACGTTATAAAAATGACAGGCATACTGATCAGGAAAATCCATTCTTAATTTCATTAGGATATATATTCAACCATATCGTTGAAGTAAAAGGTATTGATATATTGATTTATAAGAAACGAAGTAGGTAAAAAATTGAAGTTAATTATATTATTTTTTATAGATATTGCAATTCTTGTAATCATGGAGAATTAGGCCATTTATATGTAATTATTCATTCCTATCGCTGTAAGCAACTAATGTTATTTTGAATAAGGATAAAATTTTGAAAATGCCTCTTATTTTTTGGACTGATATTTATAATGATTTTTTTGATTTCAAATTTAAAACTATTATGATTTTGAGGAGCAAAAAGCAAATATAGCACACCAGCTATTATTTGCTTTTTTAACCGTGATTAGAAACAATATTATTACCAATTAAATTTCAATATTTATCTAAAACATATATTCTTCATTCTATCTCTGAAAAAAACTGGAAAAAATAGAACATACGAAAAGTAGCACGTACTTATCGGCTTTTAAATGGTGAGAAAGTTTGGGAGGTTAGTTTATTTTTTTTTCTTAATACTATTATTTTATTAAAAATTAATGTAGACAAAATCAGGATTTAAATTCCAATTTTTTTTTAAATGCTATCATGACAACTGATTACGATATACAACTGATTACGATATACGGAGGATATCTGAGATGAGTAATCTTATTTGCGCTCTGTTTGTCGTAATTGTTGTTAGTATGCAAAATAAAATTATTGGTAATGCGACTAAACCAATGAACATATGTATCCTATAATGTCTTGAAACTTTTGGATTTCGTCAATTTAAAAATATCAAAAGATTATGAAAACTTCAGTGAACTAAGTGATTTGAATTTGAGTTGCAGCATATGATGAAAATAGTTATTCATAGAGTTAAACGAAAATGAATATCCTTAACAATATGATTAAGTTTTATTATTGTCTTGTGTGATTCAATTTATTTTAATAAACAAGAAAGTCTCTTTATTGTTGTTAACGATGTGTATATCAAAGAGTTAAAAAAGGGTATATTTTGAAATCACTGAAAGAAGTCGCAGAATTAACTTGAATGAAAATCGAGCTTTCCCCATAGTTGTCTGGCAACCATAAATTCAAATGAAGAAGTCTTTGTTACTCAATTAGGACATCTTTAGTTAGTGTTTCAATAGCGTGATCGCCATCTATGAAAGAAGCAGCAAACATCATCTTAATTGCAGCAGTATTTAATTCAACGTTTTGAAGTCATACCATCTCCATGATAATTTAATTTAAAATCCAAAGATTTCTCCAATTAATGGACACAAATGTTATTATAAACAAAATAGCTTTTTACACTTACATACTGGTTGATTTGTTAAAACGCCGAAAAATATGGAAAAAAGCACAAAGCTTACTAACATAATCTTAGTTGGAGATCTCAAATAAATAAACTTAAATTCGATAAATGGCTTAGCATTAAACCTTATTTTTCAGTTTTGCAAAGTACTCATTAGTTTATTATTTCGAGCACCTCGGGTCTCATTTGATCACGCTAGCCTTTCAGACTTTTTGATACTACATGAAAAAATTTCTTGATGTTTTAAGTGATAATAATATCTTTAAAAATAGTAAACGATGTTAGCTGTAAGTAAACTCGTATATAGATAATATCGGAAAAAAAATTCTATCTATTTAATATCAATATATATTTTTTTTTTTCAATGGTTTTAAGAAATACCAATTAGACTAGCTGAAGTCATCGGACATCTTTAATTTTTGAATTACAACCCGTTATCTAATGTAGCTGACTTTCCGGTTTGTTTACATATGTGGATTTAAATAAAATTAAATCTTTAACATCGAAATCAAATTACCGATAAATAATTAAAATGATAAAATTCAGTGATTTTGTAACTGTCATCATCTAATTAAAGATTTTTTTACAAACTGGAAGCTTCCTTTTACAAATCAGTATGAAAATATCATTTTGAATTATAAAAAATTTAATAACTTGGCAATTTTTTTTCACGGGACAATTTATGGGTCATAATTAACAAGGAAAAATACTTTACGTTGATGAATCATAAGTTGAATGCAAAATAAATGTTTCAATGTAAAAAAGCAAAACACAGCATGACAAATTGCTAGTGACGCGCTCAACGTAATAATATTATGAGTGGCAGTTTACATGACGGGCTTTCGAATAAATATAGTTTATTATTTAATTATGAGTTACACATTGATATAGTTAAATTTCCCAGTAATTTAAACCATCTGTTGTAGAATTATGGACCCCATCACTGCTATAATCTAATTGAGCATCATCATTATTTCCCACATCACTATCCGATTGATGATTCTCACTGTAAATTCCATTTCCATTGGAATTATTACTGCTAGTTACGCTTAACCTTGTATCAAGCTCCAATTTTTCGAATTCATCACTCCGCTCACTGTCTGAATCTTTCAAACTTTTATAATTAATTTCGTTATCATTATCATTATCATTACCATTATTATCATTATCATTATTATTATCATCATCATTATCATCATTATCATCATTATCATCATTATCATTATCATTATCAGCACCACTATTACTATTATTTTTATCACTTTTATAATTTAATTTTCTCTTCTTTTGTTTCTCGATCAACTTTGCTTTTGATAATCTTTCCTTTCTAGCTAGATATTTTTTTCTTCTGGCTTCCGCTTCAGTTAATTCGTATACCCTGTATTTTGCAAGATAAATTTTCAAAGTTTCAGCGTAATTTTCAAACCCTAACGAATGCAACGAAAATAAAATATCTTCACCGTTTAAGGTTTTCCGTTTTTCAATGGAGCATTTTTCCGCTGCTTGTGATGTTATAAAAGAAATAAACTCCGAGACACATTCTTGCATACATTCTTTTGCTTCTTTGGAAATTTTGCCATGAATCGGTAATGCTTTTCTCATAACTCTACCAACTAGCGAACATGATTTTTTTAACGTATGTTAGTATATCAAAAGATTATTAAATAAAATAAAATAAAATAGAATCAAAAACTAAACTCACCATTTGCTATGGGTAACCAACGATCTTGTTCACGTATTTCATAGTCATTGCTTCCTTTGTCTGACATCCTATAAATCGATAAATCTCCTACCCAATACAAAAACGAAGAAAAATTTCAACTGTAAGTGTTAGTGTAAATGTTTTTGTTATTGTTAGCGGGATTCCAAATCTAGTTATATCTGTAAATCAGTTTCGAAGAATACAACCAAATATACCTAAAAGAATATTTGTAGGAGTGTACATTAAACAATTATATAGAACGATCATAAATTCTGAAAAATTCAACTATCAGTAAAATTTAGCACTTTTCTTTCTTAAAGCCCGATCGATCTACGTTCAATCTCAATTTGTTAATTATATAGTAGTGACATTTTCCATACGGTCATATCGGACATTACGAGGGGTCTTTTTCGCTGTATTTAATTTGTTTTCCCCACGAAGAGAGAACAATTCGAGAAATGGAAAGCGACGGCTCTATATCGATTTCATTATCTTTTATCTACTCTTTTTTTGTTATATGTATATTTGATTTTCATGAGGTTGTGTGTAGAGTGAATAGGTCTGCTGTATATTCTGTATTTGATGTACTCCTCCGTTCCAAGTCATGCCCTAGCATTGATTTCTATATGACATACAAGATATATGATATATCCTATATCATACACAGATCATATCATATCGTGGATCCTATGTCTCTCACTATATCCTGTATATCAAATATCGTGTCCTATGTCATATCGTATATCATGTCGTATATCATGTCGTATATCATGCCGTATATCATGTCCTATATCATGTCCTATATCATACGTCTTATATCATGTCCTTTACCATATCCTGTATTATACCATATATACTGTAGCATATATCCTATAGCATATATCATAAATTATCTACCATCTACCATCTACCATCTACTATATATCCTGCCATATATCATATATGCCCTTCTATATCCTACATCCTACATCCTACAGATCATATATGCCCTCTATATCAGATATGCCCTCTATATCATATATCACATATTTATCTACGCATCCCCTGTGCGAGGTATACGAGATCCCCGGCTTCTAATAATTTCTGCTATTCTACTATTTACCATTTTCAATCGTATTGTTGATTTCGAGAAAGATATAGACGCCGGATACAAAAGAACGACGCCCAGGAAGAGCAACGCCCAGAAAAGGACTATACCAACAATAGATCCAATCCTCAAATTATCTCACCACCTATCCAATCCAGATAAAAAGCCTGTCTAGAACGAGAGCATGACTCAGAATCCTGAAAGTTAGAATACAATAACTCGATATGTTGCACTACCAAGTGGAAACCGCAGTATACAAAAGCTCTAGCTGACGGAGAATCCAAACCAATCTTGCCTATTACCAAACTCTAATCCCTGTACGTTTCGTCTAGTCACATGACCATTCTTTTCACATCTTTTTTTACTTATTTTACCAGTTTACCAATTTACCAACTTACCCGTTTACTCATTTACCTATTTGCCCATTTACCTATTCTACGTATCCTACTCTTCTATTTTTCATGGACATCCCCAGTACCACTACTGAAATAAAATCAAAGAAGTTGCCCCATTTTAAATATTGGCGTAAATCGCTTAAAAAAATTTCATCATTCTTTGCATTCAAGGGGGAAAAAGGAGATTCTTAAATGCACCATGGTCTACTTTCTAGGATACCACCACTGGTCACCAGCGGCCGTAATCATGTGAATGTATGCATTTAGCAATATCCAAGATTCCAAATAACGTAGAAGGTTATCATTTCATACAATCCAAACGCAACCAAAACACAATCACATACCCACTCCTGTAATATACCTAACCAAAACAGAAGTATAATTGCACTGGGCAATGAAACGACTAAATAACCTCGACAATGGTCATATAGCGTGTAGCTGTTAATTCAAACCTCGTAAGCACTAAATGAAACGCATTTACGCGACGCCAATTATTTAACCAGAAAAAAGTTCACTTTTTCAGCTCCTATAAAGTCGGCCGTGTTGCAATGTGTTTATGTTTTGCCTAAAACAGGAGGCGTATGTTGACATATACGCCGTATTAGGATAAACATAAATAGCACGATCCACTGTTGCACGCGTACTGCCCGATTTTATGGTGAAATTACCACGCGTGGTAAAATTACCTAGGTAATAATTTCTTGGAAAATCCCCCTTCCTTATAGTGAATTTAGCAGATTGTCGAGTCCATAGTGGTAAGTAATTTTATACGTGATAATCACCCTTCCATTCGAGTGGTGTTCGAATAATTAATACCAATAACAACAATTGTCCTTTGGAAAGGTTTGTTTTCTATTCTCCTTTTGCTCATTAAAAACTATATTATCGTCTATAGTGAAGAATTGAATTCAGTCTTTCTATAAAACTAATTACACTTGCACACTTAAATTAGCTACATACTATTACTGTTAATTTATTTTCTTCTGTTCTACTCTTTTCTTTTCTCTTACTACATTGCTAGACTATATACGATCAAGATATAACTATAATTATAATTATAACTATAACTATAACTATAACTATAACTACAACTACAACTATCGTTATTTAAATTGATTTCTTTGCTTGTTAATAGAATTTATATTATTACTACTTACTTACTATTAGTTTATCATTGTTAGCCCGTTGTTTTCATCTTGAGCTTAGATTCTAGTTTTGCAATACGCTGTTAGCGCCTAGGTCACATTTACATTACGAGTACACTTACAATTCAATTTACCATCAGATTTGCAACCCCAACTACATCCATATTTACATTTACAATTACTTTGTTTTACATTTATCTTACGTTTATTTACATCCGTTATACATATATTTTACATCTATTTCATACTACACCCATTAGAATCCCAATAGATCATAATCTCACTTGATACTCAGACTTTATTACATTCATTTTAGTTTTATTTTAATCCACGTACATTTAAAATAAAAACCAGTATTTCTATTAATACTTTATTTATTGATCTTATTTCGTTCATTTCAATTAAAATCAATCCACTTTAATCATACTATATTCACATCAATTGAATATATCGACATTAAGTTTTGACTAGTCATTTGAAAACCCGCAATAATTAGAAACCGTTTTATTTTTTTACTCTTTTTCGCACAATATCACTTTTAGGTCATTTTCCAAAAATTGTGCCCTTTTTTTTTGATATATCAATTCAATCTGTTCAAATCCGAATCTTTTAAATTTTCATTAATTTCATAAATATTCACAAGTATAAGGAATTTCAAATCCATTTTTGAAATCGAAAAATTCCTTTCATACAAATATAAAATACCCCTGCCGATATTAATATGATGGACAAAAAAATGCCACATAATAGCCTGAATTCAAAGTCTTCAATATCATATGGTCCACCCAAAAGACCGGTTTTCAAATCCTACTCAACCAAATTGGAGTCAATTGAAAACTTTAAGAATAAAATCATTCTAAATGAATATATCGACTCAATTACCCAGCATTTGGAAACAATTGAATCGTTTTCGGAAATAAACCCTGCTATGATTGATTTGCAGCCCGAAGTTAAATGGTTCATGAGACCTTATTTGGTCAATTTTATCATTCAAATGCACTCTTCTTTGAAATTGAAACCACAAACTTTGTTTCTTTGCTGGAATATCATTGATAGATACTGTGCAAAAAGAATTGCATTTAAACAACATTACCAGTTAATTGGTTGCACTTCTCTTTGGATTGCAGCCAAATACGAGGATAAAAAATCAAGAGTTCCATCAGTGACAGAATTGACCATGATGTGTTCAAATGTATATGAAGAATCCATGTTTAGAGAAATGGAGATTCATATTCTAAGTACTTTGAATTGGTCAATAAGTCATACATCTTTAGAAGATATTTTACAGCTGGCTGTCAAATTTGCCGATCCTGATGGCAAGGAACTTTTAAATAGACCAATTGCTTCTTATAAAGGTAATTCTCCCACAGTTTCTGCAATTTTGGCAGTTTCAAGATATTTCTGTGAGTTATCTTTGTACGATAGAGAATTCCTAAATTTCCCAATTTCCTTGATTGCAATTACCTCATTCCTATTTTCGTGTTCAATTCTGGGGATTGATTCTGGTTCAAAATATTTAAATTTACTCTTTATTGATTTTGAAAACTCAATAAATAATAAAAAGGATTTCTCAAAATTTTCCAAAAGTTCAAAAACTTTCAATTTAAATAACCAATTACCGACTCCAATTACTCCAATAAAAAATTTTGAATTTTTCAATGAATATGATGCAGCCAATGATGATGAAAATTATGATTCCGACATTGAAAATAAGAAACCTGAAGATCATCCATTTGGTCCATTCATTGCTGGATTTCATGGTTTAGAAACAATCAATCAAGTGAGAAAACTTTCAGTTTTATTACTAAAGTCACTTTTGGATCCATCCGAAGTTTTAATTGAAAAATATTCTCAATTAGGTGTTATATCGGTGGTGAAAAATTTTATTAAGGATAAAAAATTACTTCAGATTGATATTAAAGATTTAAGCACTGATATAATTAATCCATTTAACTTCGAGCTATCGAATATTTTGCTTAATTTTGACGACGAATTTCTATTCGTTTTACAAGAAGATAGTAAATTTACACACTTATATGAATCCCCAAATAATAAATCAACTACTTCTTCATCATCATCATTTGCATCACCTTCAAATTTTTCATCATTTTCATCAATATCTTCTCAAGCAACATATGATTCTTGTTGTTATGATGATATAAATAAAATTGATGGTATAAATTCTCACCAGTTTCCAAATTCATCACCAATACTGAATACTCCAAATTAAATTTGCACTGCCAAGTACATGTTTTGGCGCCAATTAAATTTCCTATTTGGGTAATTTCTTATCATCATTATCGCGCGTTCGAAATATTTTATTTTTTTAAACGGAAAATCGCATTTTACTAAAAAATTTAACTTAATGATCCTACTCTTTATATATATTATATATATTATGTATAGATAATTTCTATAATTTGCATAATATATGCTATACCTTTACTTTTCTTGTTATGTATAATTTTTTTCTTCTCTCTTCTTAATTAATAAATTATATATTTAAGGTTAAACTATAAAAACCATAAAGGATAACATCTATTTTCTCTTTTTAGCTTTCTTTTTCCTTCTCTTATTACTATTACTATTATTATAATTGTTATTATCATTATCGTTATTGTTGTTGTTCTCTACGTTTAAATTAGCATCAGTTATAATGATATCGTCATTTAATTTTTCATAATCAATATTCTCAGCTTCAATTTCAACCTCACTTTCAACCTCATATTCATACTCATATTCATATTTATGATTATCATTAACATTATTATATAATTTATTATCAACACCAGACAAAAATTTATCAAAAAATTTGCTTCTTTTTTTGAAAATTTTTGGTCTATTAGTCTCAACTGTTCGTGAAACTGGTGAAAGTGACGGTGATATTAATGGTGATGGCAACGGTGATGGTGACGATGAAGGAGTTTGATCTGATTTTTCAAAGTGGTTTCTATGTGATGAAGAAACTAATCCTGACTGATTTTGATTTTGATATTCTTGCTCAATATATGTATCCCTTGTTATAATTATATAAATAATCAGAAGCAAAATTAAAAACAAATTTAAATAGTTAATCTTTTTATAAAATGATAAATCTTGGTATAACGAGTTAAATTGATAATTTGATTTTGATAAGAGAGATTCAAACTGAATCGATTGATAATTAAATAGCTTTTCAAAATTTAGTGAGAGCTCTTTATTTAAGACATTGAATGTATTAATTTGTGAATTAATCGTTTTATTTAATTGAACCAAAATATTTTGAAATTTCAACGTTTGCTTGGATTCTAAATCTGAAAATGCGTTTGATAAAATTTTTGACTGCTCTTCAATATAAAGTAACGATAATGTTGCATTGCTTTCTAATAAATTTAACCTTTTAATGATATTTTTATAAATCGAATCTTGTGGCACTGATGCCGTTGTTAAAATTGTGGATTTTGATGATGATGATGACGACAAAGACGATGAAACTTTTAAAGTTGTAGGTGAAATTATATCATCATAAACTTTGCATTCATTTTCTTCTTTTTGTGAATTATAATCTTTTAAAAACTGTTCTAAACCGAGATATGGTCTAACTACACAATCATCATTTTCTCCAAGTGAATCAAAATTAATCGTTGAAGAAATTGATTGTTGATCAATACAAACATTAAATTTGGGTCTTTTATCGTCATAGATTATTGCTTTAGAGTCATTCTTAATCAAAACATTTGTTGATGAATTATCTTTTATTTCATTTAAAATTTCTTCATTTTTCTTAATCATCGGCTCTTGCCCTGATATATCAGGATTTTCCTCTTTAAATTGTTCAATCATAGTGGTGCCATGCACTTGAATTGATGAAATTGGGCAATAGTATTCATCACCATAATGACTCAAAGTTTCAATTTTAATAAATTTTGCCCAAATCAGTGGATTTTCAATTCTAAATAGTTGTAATTTACGTAGATTTTCAGCTGTGAATAATCCCAAAACTACCCATTGACTAGTTGGAAATCTATCGCTTACACTGATCTTAATTTCTTTAAACATACTTGAATAAAATTCAAAATTACCTATCAAGACTTCATCCACTAAAATATCTTCACAGAGCTCAATTATAACATACTTATTGGCTGCTTCACATAAATTTAATAGATACGAATCTTTGTTCTCATTTAATATCGCATTTGCACTTTTAGCTTCATGGTTGGTTTTAACAATTGTAGCTGCGCAATCAAATGATGCAAAATTGAATCTATCCTTGTATAATTTACCTTGTTCTTCACCAGGTCCAGAAAATAAAGATATTTCAAATTCCATTTCTTCACCAACAGGTCCATTAAGGTTATTTGAGTCTTCGATGTTGAATTTTCTACCCTTTGAAACATATTTTGAATTCTCTTCATTTTTTAATCTATCATTCTTTAATATTTCATTTTTAATTTCTCTCGCAGTATTATTGTTCAACTTTAAATTATCGTCCTTATTTTCTTTACTGCTTGTATGCTTATCTCCTTTTTCATCTACTTTATAGTCATCACCAGTGAGATTCAATTTTCGTTTCTTCCACTCTTCAAAAGTCAAAAAATTTGGAGTATCTTCTGTTGAGTTATTTACAAGTGGTTCGACTTGTTCAATTGCTATTATTTCATCTATTAATTTTTCTGTTTCCATTATTATACTACTATTATGTGTTATGAGTGGATCAGTGGATGTATTATTGAAAGTCTGAATAGTCGATGATTGTGGCACACTCATATTAGCCGATGTTTGAAGGCTATATGATGTGGTACTGTTTCCAAAGGCCAAACTAAGAAAAATTAAGGATAACAGCCACCTGCTATTCAAAATAGTAAACATTCCCAATTAATATTATATGTGATTACGGAAAAATTATTCAGTTGAAATATGAATTTTATTCACAGAAAAAAAAAGAAAAATGCTTTGATAAGAGGACGAAAGAGTTATAAGCGACAAAATAAATAAAAAAATTCATCGAAATATAAAAAGTAAGTTTTTTGATCATGAACTTGCTAAACTAGACTATCATAAATACATATAATAAGAAAAAATCAATAATGATTACATTGCCATCTTTAAGATTTTGTACCGTCTGTGCATCAAATAATAATAGATCCATGGAGGCACATAAAGTGCTTAAAGAGGCAGGATATACTGTCAGATCTTATGGTACAGGTTCTGCCGTCAGGCTACCAGGTCCATCAATTGATAAGCCAAATGTGTTCCCATTTGGAACGCCCTATACTTCAATAATGGATGTTTTAAAATCACAGGAACTAAAGATGCATAAAGCAAATGGAGTGCTGGATATGACAAAGCGTAACATGATAATAAAGAAAGCACCAGAACGATGGCCATACATAAATCAACCACCGCAAAGACTATCAGAAGACGAACATCCAGGATTTGATGATGAACTAGATTTTGAAATCGTTATAACGTGTGAAGAAAGATGTTTTGATAGTGTGATTGAAGATTTTTTGGCTAGAAATTATTTTAATTCTGATGAAATTTTTAAAAGGGTTCACGTCTTTAATGTTGAAATTAGAGATGATCATGAGAGTTCTTTAATTGGTGGTAAAGCAATTTTAGAATTAGCAAACTTGTTGAGTAGCCTTTATAAAAAATCATTGGAAAGTGATGATGAAGAATCATGGGAAGATGATTTACCAGATATTGTTACAAAATGGCAAGATAAGTTTCCGAATTTTCCTTTGTTATATAGTTTATGTTACCATTAATTTAATTTAATTCAGTTCAATTTTGAATAGTATAGTATGTAATCTAAATTTAATACATAAAAAATAAGAAAAAGATACAAAGCCGGAAACCCACCCAAAGTTAAACCCTATTATAGCTAAGAAAAAAAAAACTAAGATATTCATACAAAAATTAAAAATTAAGCTCTAGAAATAACAGAACGACCATTAACAAACACCTGGCGAATATTTCTATTATCCCCATTAAATAACCATTTATCAACTAGATTGGCGAAATTTCTTTCACTATTCTCTTTAGTTAGAACTCCCCATTTCGGTAACTGAAATTCAAAAGTATCAACGTTTGAATCTTGACAGTCAAGATCAATTAATTGTGAATCAAATTTCATGCCGACTTTAAAACAACCAACTCTGTCATCAACTTTTAAAACTTTTGCTCCACCCACTGTAGCTAAATATAAGACATCACTTGAGCTCAACTTCTCACTATCATTGCCACTTTTCATAACTAAGTGTCTAGAAACCAATAAAGCATGTTTTGAAACTTCCAAAATTGAAGGTGTAAACCCACCTGAACAGTCGGTACCTAAACTAACATTAATATCATTGTTTAAAAGCCACCTAACTCTTGCCTCACCAGAAGTAATAGAAGAATTTGATGTTGGGCAATGTGAAACCCCGGAGCCTGTTTTTTTTAAGACATTCATTTCATCATCTGATAAATGAATACAATGAGCTAAAACGGTTTTTGGACCTAGCAAATTTGTTTTATAATAAATATCCGTATAATCTTTGAATTGTGGGAACATTTTCGTAACCCACTCGATTTCCTTATGATTTTCACTCAAATGTGTTTGACAATGATAATCTCCCTTTTTTCTTAGATCACCTAACCAACTAAGTAATGTTTCATCACAAGAACCTGCAAACCGTGGTGTTATAATTGGTTGAACCAATTCCCCAGTTGGATCTCTCATTTTGATGTGATCAATTACTTTCAAAGTTGAACTTTTTGATTCTTCCAAAGTTTCAATATAATTATCAGGAGAATTTGAATCCATACAAACTTTACCAACAAATGCACGTTGACCCAATTTTAATGCCAAATCTGCCAACAAATTTGTTGCATTTAAATGAATCGTTGCATAGTAAGCAGCAGTTGTTGTTCCGTATCCCAAAGTACGATTAATGACTTTTGAATAGATGCTTTTTGCAGTTGCTAAGTCTTCAAATGATGATTCCAGGGGAAAAGTATAAACCTCTAACCAATCCAATAAAGTGGAATTACCAAAAATACCATTATTTGGAAACTGTGGGGCATGGATATGTGTATCAATAAATCCAGGAAAGAAAAACTTATATTCCGAATCGGAATGGTCAATAATCTTAACCTCCGAGGCGTCTAACTTTGTGAATTTAAGCGTAAAACTTAATGGATCTTCGACAT
This sequence comes from Kregervanrija fluxuum, assembly GCA_003707275.3. Classification (NCBI taxonomy): domain Eukaryota; kingdom Fungi; phylum Ascomycota; class Pichiomycetes; order Pichiales; family Pichiaceae; genus Kregervanrija; species Kregervanrija fluxuum. Next base: position 57,067 of record PPNM03000027.1, read on the forward strand.
TTAGCTCAATGAACTTGATAGTACCTTCGGTATCAACACCTATTGCTGTATTGTGTAGAACTTCTAAAGAACCTAAAGTTGGCGTGTGTGCAAATGTACCATAGTAAGTTGTAAACTTGACAGGTTGGTAGCAGATTGCAGAGATAGAATCAGGAAAGAAATCAGAGTTATCCTTAGAGGGCATATTATATAGTTAATATAATGATATAGCTGTTATAATGGTTATGATTATAGTTATAATTATAAATCAATATTGATATAAGAATAGAAATAAAATCTAGTGGGAAAGCAACCTCATTTAAATAGCGGTTTAAACCTGGAACTGTCAAATCCATAGCCGGAGATCTATGTATAATAACAATTGTTTCCGAGGTTAAGTGATAGTAGATCCCGCGGAATATAGCATCATTTACGCGGTAAGCAACATTAATCGAGATCGAGTTAAACGACGAGAAAAAATCTATTTACGATGGAGCTGTCAATCGACGCTCAGGGTCATTAATAAGTGCGACGATTCAAAATTAGCTACAACCAATGAAAACTGGCGAATTTTAATTGCTTACGTAGGGGAAAAAAGGAAACTACTGAAGTAATGTGAGAAAACATTTCAATCGATTTTATAAAGGTATTGATATACACTACATAGATATCTATAAAACAACGACTCACAATGGTTTCTGTATGTTTAATTTACCTTATTAAAGAAATGTTAAATGACTACATAGTTAAATGGACATAGTCTAAAGTTTCATGATATGTTGGGGAGTTTTCTTGCTCATAACATCAGTAACTCTAGTGAATTCAATAGATGGTCATCGATATTTATTTGCTTCAGTATATTATCACTAGGTATCCTTTGAGTATCCCATGGATGTCTCATTAGCTTCCTTCAAACAGATTTTTACTAACATTATTTTATCATATTATAGTACACATCAGGTCCAGTTCTTAAACACGCTGCCACATTCGGTGGTATTCAAGTCAAAGCTATTGTTGCTTTCTTACCTGTCTTAACCCTTTGGGGAGCAGCTACTGGCTTCGGTATTGCCACTTTTACTGAACACTGGCCATTATTCCAAAAGACTTTCTACTCCAAGATTCCATTCCTTGGTCAACACTGGATTCATAATCCTGATCCTCAAGATCTTCCTCAATAGATGATACATTTTTGATATTTTTACATTATTTATTGTTCATATCAACTACATCATTTATTATTTTTATCTTATTTATATCTTATTATTTATTTAGTTCCAATATAGATTGAAAAATCATTTATTAAATAAAACACACACAAAAAAACTAGTAAACACAGTAAAATATAAAACTTTTCTTAATATAAACAGAGACAAGTGATCAGCTATATAATATCATCATCACTATCCTCCTTATTATTGTTCCCATCATCACTACTTAACAATTCATCTTCAATTTCTGTTTCATCACAACCAACCACCCCCCATGGTAATCCTGTAACATCCTTTAACCTATCCAGTATGTCATCTATGGGCGTAAACAATCCAAATTGTTTAAATTCACCATCATATGAATGTAACATACCTAATAATCCTAACCCAACTTCTTCAGTTTCATTTCCAACGCTGTTTTCTCTACTTATCTTATTGACATTGTCAGTATTACTCCCCTTACGCCTAATACCAGGTATAAAACTTTCAATAAATGCACCTAAAACACCCTTACTGTCATCATTGCCATTATATTCTTCAACTCTACCTCCTTGAACATTAGAAACATCACTCATTTTTGTTAAAACCCATGCACCTGAATCACCACCACTTGCAAAACCTTCGGATTTATCAGTGGATGAAATTACAAATTCTGAACTTTTTAGTGAACCATCCGACCAGTAAATCATTTTCATACCGTTCAATCTTGCCCTTGTATATCCTGTAGTACTACCAACCTTAAAAACATTCAAATTTGCATTATTTAAAAGACCATTTTTTCGCTGTGATAATGAAATCGTCCTTTTAACACTCAAATTTGATAAAATCAATGATGGATCGTTTTGTGATAATTGTAAATCATCACCTAAGTTATTTATGAGCTTTTTATTTGATTCATTAACTTTAATAATTGCCATATCAGATAATTTGTTTTCTTGAATAATACGTTCACCCCAAATAATACAACCAAAGCTTTCTTCTGGTAAGTTACGTAAAACTTTTTTACCTTCAATAATAACTTTTTTAATTGGATACTCTTCATCTAAATGATTAATTGCATCATTATACGCTTTATACTCAGGAGTATTAGGTGAATGATGCAATCTTTCATTCACCAATGCATTTTTATACAGATTAATTAAAACTGGCGAGGGAATCGAAACTGTTGGATGTGGATCATCACTAGAATCAGTATTCAAAACAACATGAGCACATGTTAGTCCAAAAACTTGACCTTTATATTTTAATAATCTTGGATTATTACAATTCAATGGGACTTGTGGATAAATATATCCACCTAACGTGCCTGAAGAAAGTTTTGATGAATTTGTAGATAATGACATTGATATTGGTATGTGATTTCTGTTCGAATCAACTACACGAAATGGTGATTTTAATTTTAATTTATTTGCTGTCTTGGATGATCGTGTTGGCGTCGTTGAGTTGCTCATAGTTTTAGACGATAAAGAGTTTGAAGATGACGTTGCTAGTTCAATTCTATTCGTTTGAACAATGAAGTGCATATCATTCGATTGCGTTGAAAAAAATTTTATTATATCATAATGTTCTCTTGATAATTCAGGAAATCCAAATATAAATGTAATAATTGAAAGCGATGGTGACTGAAAACCTTTTAATACAGGTGCAATAAACGATCCATTCTGATCTGAAAATAATTCTTGTTTATCCTTTGATAAAAGTGTGGACATTATTTTAGTAATCTTATCATGATTTGGAAAATCTTGTGGGGTTGAGCCTATCGCAAATAATTTTGGTGACATTTTGGTAATGAAATTACTCAATTCCGTTGAATTTGATGTTATAAGTTTCAGACTTAAAAATAAGTCATGCAAATTTTTAAGGACTAATGCTTTTGATTTATCATAAACATCGCCTAATAATAAATTGTCCAAAAGATATAAAATATTCTTAACTAATTTTCTAAGCCCAAGCGAGTTTATTGTATTTAGCTGATTTGGAGGTAAGCAATTAATAGATTTTTGTCCTGAGATAACTTGAATTGTCATCTCTATTGCCTCACTAATATTGATTGAAGCTTTCGTCAAATTCAGAACAGATTGCGAAATTTGTAATATGATATTTGAAATTGCACTTGCTAGTTGTTTGAGCTGACGTTTAATAAATTCTAAAAGTTGTTGTAATTCAACATCAGTCAGACCATTTTGTAAACCATGTAAGGAAGATGGTCCCGAACCTGATGCAGAACCCGGAGTCGCAAAATGAGATTGCATTTGTACTTGCAACACATCACCGATAGATGATGCTGAAATACTTAAACTAGACTTCTCAGTTTGTGCAATTGATATATCATCAGGAGCGTTAGATTGTTTATTAGATGATAAACGACGTGGCATTTTTTCTTCTTCATATTCTTCTTCAACCACAGCATTTTGAAAGTCTTCATCAGAATCTTCCTCATGTAAAACTCTCAATGGACGACCAATAGATGTAAATTTTGACTGTTCATTAGTATCTTTATGATTATTTTTGCCATAAGAACCAGAACTGGAAGGATATGATGATATACCAGTAGACATGGTATGTTTAGAACTAAATAGTGAGTTTGTATTTGAGTTGTAGTGATATTGAAAACTTTTAAGTGATTTATCATCTTCCACTGCTTGAAATGTTGGCTTTGTCTTGCTAGTTTTGTTTGTCTTATTTGAAGAGGAGCTAACAGAAGACCTCCCTGATTTTATTGATGAATTTTCATCGTTAACAGACATGGATGAAGGCTGCTGCCCAGATGCCTCAGATGATTTATCCTTTTTCTTGTTGAATAACCTTTTCATAGACATCCAGTGTTGATTTTGGTTACAAACTTTCCAATAAAGATAAGAAGACTGCACTATAAACTCTTTACAGTGTTAATTATTTTTCTTCGACGAGCGAAAAAGTCTTTTGATACTCCTTAGTTAAACAAAGAGCTTACGTTGTTTTTGCTTCACATTTGTGGTAATCTACTATGTAAGAAAGTAATTAGTTACAGCAACTTTTACTTCATTTTATTTAACTAGTTCAAAATCAATAAAATTTCGTTAAATAATCTTTTGTAAGCATTTAAACCAGTCTAAACAATGTTTTCGTATCTGTTACATTTACTAGCGAAAAGGACCAACAGGAAGACCGAGAAATTTTAAACATTTTTTCCTATGATTTATTTTCTTCATTTCGAAAATCTTGGATTTTTTCACTTTAATCCAATATCAATATGTTATGTTCAGTAAAATCACTTGTGTTCAAAAGAAATGCTAGTTTCTTTGGTAACATCGGCCAAACCATGAACAAAATTGTTCCTAAACCACATAAATATTTTAAAATTACAAAACCTATTGGTTTAGAAACGGCACCTATACGTACAAAAGAAATTAAAAGAGGCCCAATATTTACAATGGAGAATCTAAATTTTCCAAAAAGAATTTGGAACTTCTATTTTGATGGTATAACAAGACGTACTAGAGTTGAATCAATTCAAAAAGAATTGGCATACGGTGGTATGTATGATTTCCATGTTTATATGAAGACGAAGGGTAGATTATTTGAAGCTCCGATTTCATTTTTCAAGAGAGAAAAGGCGTTATATTTTTCAAATTTTAGAGCTAAAACCTTAAGTGGTAATAGAGTTGAATTTTTAGATGTCTTAGATAAGGCAAAAGTTAGTATTGTTAGAATCTATTCAACTGATGCTGGCTTTGAATCGACTGCGGATTATTTTAAAGTTCCAAATAGTGAAGACAATTATTTAACCGAAACTGGTCTTGCAACATTTAATCAAGAATTTCCTAGAGCACAAATTGTTGAATTAATGTTAAGTGAAAATGCATCAAAACATTTTGTTCACACTTTTGTCACTCCCGGTAAACTTTCAAAAGAAAGACCAAAAGAACAACATGATAAATATTTAATTGCAATGAGAGATACTGCTTTACCTAGAGATGATAGAGAAAAATTATTAATGACAAATGCATATTCTGGTTATGTTTATGTTTTAGACGATTCATACAAAGTTAGGTGGGCCGGATCTGGTTGGCCAAAACCGGAGGAAGTCAAGGGATTATGGCAAGCGGTTCGTGGTATCCAAAAAGAATCAGTATTAAAAACTGTTAAAACCAACAAATAGAGGATTCATATACTTGTATATACGCTTATAGAGTTAATATTCATTATCATTATACGTATTGCCCAGAAGGGAAGCGAGGATAATAAGGGAACATGAATTGCGATTAAACCATTGCTTGTGCCCTTTCAATTTCATCAACCTTTTTTGAAATTTTATTTATTATAGGACTATATCTTTATTTTCATTATAAGGATAAAACAATAAAAAACCCAAATCAAGTAATTATTATAACAACAAAATTTTAGAAACAAATATTAGAAAGAAGCCAAAACAACGGAAAATCCAACGGTGTCGTCACAATAGTAAGTTAATATCGTTTGTAAAAAGACTTAATTTCAGGTTCTTATTATGGTTAGAACATCTACTGGTTCGTCGATCCCATACGACCGAAAGTCTAAGCATAAAGATGATACCGATTTTACAGGAATGGATTTGTCGTTACGAGACAGATCAATGGTTATATCGTCCAATAAAGAGAAAGAAGAAATTGAAAAGGAAAAACCTAATGACAACCAAAAAAACCAAGGCTTTGAACAGTTCACAGAAGAAAATATAAGGTCGAGTTTTGAGTATGAAGACGAAATCTACTATGCCGATATCGATGCTTCACCTATCGCTGAAAATTCCATCTATGTTGACAATCAGCCACAAGTATCATTGACTAAAAATTCAAGAGCAGAATCATATTCACATAAAAATGCTTCTTTCCCAGATTTAAACAATAACTTGGATAAAGGCATGAACAATTTTTTAATATATAATGGTATATTCAAAGAACCGTCCACAGCTTCGCCGATAGTACCGCTGCAATCCTTTTTATCAAAACAAACAATTGAAACTGCAAACAATGATGCAGCAGAAAAAAACTCTTCAAACTGCAAGGTCGAGACAGTATCATATTCAGATTTTAGAGACGATCTTAATGTTTTAAGTGCAAACCAAGCAATAGACTGCTTAAATTCTGCAGAAGAAATAAAGAAAAAAAAGGACTGTTCTAATGATGTTATCCCGACATTAATGTCAAGAAACACAAAACAAAAGGTCGAAGATTATCTTAATTCTACTGCAACTCAACAGGGATATACAAATATTGGAGTTTATCCACCTATTCAATTTTTGACTCCTTTATCCAAATTGACGGATTCCAGATCAACACAAAAAGATATATTACATTTAAAACCAGAAAAATCTGTAACTATTAAACATGTTGACATAGCAATGAAAAATAGATTTTCATTCAAAAAAATTAATATTATGATGATATTATTATTAGCATTCAATTTAGTAATTCAAATACTCGCAATATTATTGTAAATTCTAAATATATTACCGGAATCGATTGAATTCATTCATCTATTTTTTTTCTGTCTGGTCTTGAATATTTTCATGTTCTTCTCGATTCTTGTGCATCAAGGGCAATTAAGGTTGACGGATAATCAATAGTAATACATTATCTCAATATATCATCATATTTCAATCAATGCTTAACAAAAGATATGAAAAAAATATGTGTCTATAAATCATTGGTATGGGGATATAAATTCATGACTTCTAAATTGAAAAAAATGGAAAGAATTTTGAGGGAAGAGTCCGAAAACAATAATACAGAATCAAGAGAACAATGGTTAGATTTATATTTAGTAATTTTCTTTTTATCATGTTTTTTTTATACATAAACACCGTTAAATTAATGAATAGATTATATTAAGAAATTAAATATAAATTTAATAATAAAAAAAAATATGTATTTATCTAATATAAAAATAGAAAATAAAAAAATAGAAAAATAAAGTAAGCAAAAGAAACAAAAAAGAGAGTAATTCAAAGAAGCACTTTATCTGTTGTGCTGCTTATAACGCTCCCTTCCATGACATTACTCTGATTCTTTGACTCACCCAGTTTTGAAGTACCCTTTTCTTTATAAGTTGAAACAGCAGGTATATCTGCTTTAATTCTAGTGACAGTTGTACCATAAGCTTTGATTTCTAGCCTAATTAACGTATGTAAAGGAATACTCATCCAGGGACTTTCTTCTTGATGAACGTTCATAAAATAGGCATATATGCATCGTAAAACTGCCTGATGAGTAATGACCAAAACATTCTCTTGATTTTCTAAAGCCATAATGATTGGCTCTAGCCTTGTTATAACGTCACGGTAAGATTCACCCCCACGGTACCTATATTCAAATTTATTATCATCTCTAGCTTTAAAATCTTCAGGGAAACGCTCAGCAATTTCCTCATAAGTCAAACCATCACAAGATCCAGCATCCAACTCATCCAAAGCCTTCCATTGTTTTTTGGGATAAGGTAAAAATTGTGCAGTTTGCTGGGTACGACGTAACGTTGAAGTCCAGATTTCCAATTTATCACTATTTGGTATATATTTTTCAACCATGTCCTGTAATTTTTCGGCATATTTCAAACCTCGTTCACTGAGGTCTGCATCACCGCCAATCTTACCTTCTAAGTTATACTGTGATTCACCATGTCGCGACAGCCAAATATATCTATTTTTAACATGTAAATTCATTATGTAATAAACAATTCTTGACTTTAAATAAGAATCAATTTTATTAAGTATAATCTGTGATGCAAAATTAATCAATTTGATAAACGACAGATTGGATTCGTCTTCTATTGACATTGTTTCATATAATTTACCATAAAAATCTATCTTTTTATTCAAACTTGCAATTGTGTATTCGTTCGGTTCTGAAATAAATTCGGCAGCACTTGAATTAATTTCTGAAATATTTGATTTTATTATATCTTCATCATCACAGAATGATTCCAAAAAAACGCAATTAATTCCGTTGTCTGATAATTTTTCAAATAGTCTATTTCTTGTTTCTTTTGTGACATTTGCACCATCATATATGGCGACACCTTTACCATCTTTATCAAACCATTCTAATATAGAATCAACTGTTTTATCGAATGCTTCATTTAATATTGATATTGTCAATTTATCATTTGGATCTAGATATATGTCATGGTCTGGGTATTTGCTTGATAATTCTGATCTAATATTAGAAAAATTGAAAGATTTAGTTGGAATTGACAACCAAGATAGGTAACGGACGATTTTTTGTGATATGAATGATTTACCACGAGCTGGTAATCCAACAATTATCACACAAAGTTTAATAGAACTTGAATCTGATATGGTATTAACCGGCATTATTGTATTTTAAGAAGAAAAAAAAATTATGTGCTAAGTTGATTGTTGATTTAAAGTTGATAAATATGTGATAATAAAATACGGGTGTTAATACTCAAAGAGTTTCTAAATAGAAATAGTTGGATTTATAACAATTAATATACAACTCAGTCTTCACCTATAACTTCTACTCAACAGAATGTGACAATTATTATAAAGTGAAGAAAAACTGGTTATAGCGAAAAAGAGAAAGAGGTTAAAAATGTGGGGACACTAGACGAATATTTTTTTTTAGTACAGCAGAGAAGCCCTAAGAAAAATTGATTGTTGCTAACAAAATAATACCAGCTCCCCGCTGTTTGTCTTATTATGATGACCTTTTCCATCAGCAATAGTTAATTCACAAAATATGGATTATTCATTATTGTTAACATTGCAATATAATGATATTTGTAACAGTAGTGGTGATAATCGTGATAATGGTGATAATTCTTGCTAGAATAAGCTGTTTTTTTTATAGATTCAAGAACCATTGATCCGATCGACGCGACGATTCTGATTTAATGATTTTTTTTCTTCAACCCAAAATTATTATGACAAGTTTTAAATCTTGAATTTGAAGTTGAAATTGAATTGAATTTGTACTGCACAGAGCCATAATAATTAATGATATCAGATACAGACTTGGAGTCAATTTTACAGGATTTGAGAGATAATGATGAACAACTATCTCCTTTGAATCCAGATACAGAAACTTCCTATATATTCCCAGAGCCAACAGTGAATGAAGTAAATGGTGAACTCAAAGAGAGATTCCTAAATCCATCGAACGAATTACCTTGGGACTTACTTAATGAATTCCAAACAGTTCCAGAGCTTGATAATGACCAAATTAATAACGTTTATAATTCAATGATAGATATACCTTCATTTTTAAACAGAACCACCATTAGATTTAAAAGAACTGGAATAAAAGGCTCAATCGTTTCGTATAAAGAAGAGTTCGATTTGAGTTCAGTTCAAGATCAATCATCCGCTGCATTTTCCATTAAGAGGAAATTTGCTGTAAATGGCAAAAATAAAATGGGAACTACTTCTACAATGCCATTTCAACCAGGAGGAGCTGTTTCTAAAACAATTGTTACGCAAGAATCTGATACAACTAGAATGCTTCACCGTGACAAGCATGGTTTATTTGATATTCCACAAGGTTTTGCAAGGGGGCTTCAATTATTAAATGATGATTCAGTTACCGCAGAAGGTTTAGATATTAAAGAAGAGGAAGCAGAGGAGGAAGAGGAGGAAAGGGAAGAGGAAGACGAAGAGAGAGAAGAAGAAGAGCAAGGAGAAAGAGAAGAAAATAGTAATGATGATCGTGATGGAAATTCGGGAGAGGTCAAAACAGAAAATCATAATAATAAATATATTGACCAAGACATTAATGATATTATTCCATCGGGTACTATTATTAGGCCCTCGACAGCCCAATCTGCAGCTAGCATGCAGCAAAAACGAAAGCGGGAATGGGCTCATGTTGTTGAACTTGATCATGAAATTGAAAATTTCGATGAACTTGTTCCAAACCCTGCACGTACTTGGCCATTCAAACTAGATATTTTCCAACAAGAAGCTGTTTACCATTTAGAACAAGGGGATTCTGTTTTTGTTGCTGCACATACTTCTGCAGGTAAGACGGTTGTTGCAGAATATGCAATTGCAATGGCTCATCTAAACATGACCAAGGCAATCTATACCTCTCCAATCAAGGCTTTGAGTAATCAGAAATTTAGAGATTTTAAGCATACTTTTAAGGATATTGATGTGGGTGTCATTACTGGTGATGTTCAAATAAATCCCGATGCAAATTGTCTAATCATGACTACCGAAATTCTAAGATCAATGCTCTACAGGGGTGCTGATATTATTAGAGATGTGGAATTTGTAATTTTTGATGAAGTTCATTATGTTAACGATATAGATAGGGGTGTTGTTTGGGAAGAAGTTATTATCATGTTACCTGACCATGTTAAAATTATCTTGTTATCTGCAACTGTCCCAAATACCTTAGAATTTGCTTCTTGGGTTGGGAGAACCAAACAAAAGGATATATATGTTATTTCAACCCCCAAGAGACCTGTTCCTTTAGAAATTTTTATTTTTGCAAAAGATACACCATATAAAGTGATCAATGCCGAAAGAAAGTTTTTAGAATCTGGCTTTACAGCTTCTTGTGATAAATTAACTAAAAAAAAGGAAATGAAACCTTTAGAGTCCAGCGGAAGGGGTGGCCGTGGAGGAAGGGGAGGAAGAGGAGGAAGAGGTGGTGGACAGACCCGTGGTAGCGGTGGTAATGAACGAGGTGGTTTTAGAGGAGGTTTCAAGTCTGGTGGAGGAGGTGGTAATTTTAATGGTAGAATGAATCAAAGGGATGCGCCAAATCCAAAATCTTGGATAACTTTGGTAGATTATCTTAGAAAAAATGACCTTTTGCCAGCAGTTATTTTTGTTTTTTCAAAAAAAAGATGTGAAGAATATGCTGAGACTTTAAGCGGTATTAATTTTTCGGCTTCAAAAGAAGCATCGGAGATTCATATGTTCATTGATAAAGCAATTTCAAGATTAAAAAAAGAAGATAGGGAATTACCACAAATTGTTAGAATGAAAGAAATGTTGAAAAGAGGTATTGCTGTCCATCATGGAGGTTTATTGCCAATTATTAAAGAAGTTGTTGAAATTTTATTTGCAAAATCTCTTATCAAAGTTTTATTTGCAACAGAAACCTTTGCCATGGGTTTGAACTTACCAACTAGAACTGTTGTTTTTAGTTCATTAAGAAAGCATGATGGTACAGGCTTTAGAGACTTATTACCGGGTGAATTTACGCAAATGTCTGGTAGAGCTGGTCGTAGAGGCTTAGATAAAATAGGTACTGTTATGGTCATGGCATATAATCAACCAGTTGCAAAAGAAAGCTTTAAGCAAGTTACGTTAGGTGTACCAACCAAATTATCTTCTCAATTTAGATTAACTTATAGTATGATTTTGAATTTACTAAGGATTGAAGCTTTGAAAGTTGAGGAAATGATTAAAAGATCCTTCAGTGAAAATACTTCTCAGTCAATGTTACCAGAACAGCAATTGGAAGTTCTAAAATTAGAAAAAGAAATTGAAACTAAATATGCATTGAAAATTAAATCTGATGAACTTGAAAAATTAGAGAATATTTATAATATTATGGATCAATTTAGGGATATTTATGATAAATTAATAAATATGGTTTCAAATGATAACAAATTTCTTAAATCTCTTAAACATGGTGGCCTGATAGTGTACACAAATAGAAAAGGACATTCAGTTCCTGCTGTTATTGCAAAACCATATGTTGTTCAAGGTACAATTACATGTTTATGTTTCAAACTTTTGGATGAAAATAATTATAATCCTCAAGGTAATTTAATTTTTAATCCAAACTTTGGTGATAATTATATTAATGAATGGATTCCAGAATGGATTTATAGAAGTTCAGTCACTATGGAAAAAATTCCTCTTAATTCAATTCAATTTTTTTCATCTGAAGTTATTAAAATTCATATTGGTGATTTGGTGTCAGGAATTCCAGCGGTGGCAACAGCTTTCAAAAATCAGCTCAGTAGATTTTTGAAGAAAAGAAATTCATGGAGAGAAATTGACTGGAAATCTTATATGACACCGCAGACAATTGAGACTGTTTTAAGTCATGACAGATTACAGGAAGAAATTTACGAATTGTTTAAAGATAATGAATTGAATTTACTAATGCAAAAAAATGCTAATTACATGAAGCTTAATGAACGTATGGATGTTATAAGAAGAATTCAAACATTAAAGGAATCACTAAGTGAAGAGAATTTGGAATTATTACCTGAATATAATAAAAGATTGGAAGTTTTAAAAGATTTAGAATATATTGATCCGGCTCAATTAACAGTTAATTTGAAAGGTAGGGTTGCATGTGAAATGAACTCAGGATTTGAGTTAATTATTACAGAATTAGTTTTTGATAATTTCTTGGGAGATTTTACATCCGAAGAAATTGTTGCATTATTGTCGTGTTTTATTTTTGAGGGTAAACGAGGTAATGGAAAAGATGGTGAAGGTGAATTTTCTTTATTATCAACTCCACGCTTAGAAAAGGGTAAGGAAAAGATTTGTACAATTGTGCAAAATATTATGGAGTTATCAACTGCAAAGGAAATTCAATTAACGGCGGAAGAAGATTCATTTTTAGAAAATGATAGATTTGCATTAGTTAATACTGTTTACGAATGGGCAAGAGGTCAATCATTTAAGGAAATTATGGCCTATGCAAATGATGCTGATGAATCTGAAGGTACTATTGTTAGAGTAATTACATTTTTAGATGAAATTTGTAGACAAGTTAGAAATGCTGCATTAATTATCGGTGATTCCGATTTACATGCAAAAATGTCTGACGCTCAAGAAAAGATTAAAAGAGATATTGTCTTTTGTGCATCTCTTTATTTGTAACTTTTCGTTATTTAATAGAATACATTTTTTTAGTAAATCAAATTATATTATAATACAAAATTAAAAGTTAACATCAACTATTTAACGTTTATTATTACCTCTATGAAACTTCATGACACCTTCAGTTCTAACAGGTACATTTAGTTTTTCATCACCAACCAACTTTTTAACTAATGGTTTCACAGTACCTTTACCTTTATTTAATCTTAATTGAGGTTTTAAACTATTTAAATTTGGAGCTGATTCAACCACCACACTAACAATATTTTCACCTCTTAAAATAACTAAACCCAATAATCTTTTTTGTTCTTTGATTTTAAATTCATCGATTTCTTCCGTTTTGCTATTTTTCTTTTGTTTAGTAATATAATTAAAGGATTTTTTAAGTAATCTAAATTCTTCACAATCTGAAAGGACTAAATTCATGTGTTTATCAAATGATAATAATGTACCTATAAATTGTGATGAATTTGTCGTAGTTACACGAACTTTAAAATTGATAAGCGATTCAAGTTTTGCCTTTTTTGGTATCTGTCCTATTGCCATTCTATGTTATATTAGTCAACTGGTGAACTATTGGGATATGAAATGAAAGAACTATCACTTCATCTTTTTCTAGGAATTTTTTTCTTCTCCTAGTTTTTATTTTTTCTTTTACTGTGTGCGAACTTTTTATTATGAAATTATTTGTAGATTTTATTACCAAGAAATAAAAAACTGAATTATAAAATACTTTAAATATTAATTTAAATATAAGCAAACTTGCAAGGACTGTGAGAAGTATTAAAACGAAATAAAAAAAAAAACTGGATATCAAGAAAATTATAAATTATATAATTAAAACTCAAAAAAGTATAATGTTAGTTAAGGATCTGAAAAAAAATAAAGTCATGAATTAACTTCATTATTTTCCACCCTTCTGAAATTTTTTAAGGAACTTAAATTTTGGCATCGTTAATGTTCTAACTCTTAACACATAGTAAAGAGCAACCATTGCACAAACATTAAAGCCAATATAAACACAGAAAAAACCAATATTTCTCCATCTATGACTATATGACATACCAACAGAATGCAAGAAATCGTCACCAACAGAATATTGACAAACTGCACAATTACTTGTATCATTTGGATTCTTCACATATCCAGCATTTGATTCAAAATATTTTTCTAGAAATTGACCACAAGTCAGATTGTCAGGAGGAGTTAAATAATTAAATTCTTCTACTGAACAAACAACTTTTCTATTATGTAATAAAATTGAAACTAAATTATCAACAAAATATGTAAATGGTGAAAGTCTCCACATAAATTTCCAAAATCCTGGCATTAAATTTGGTCTTTGAACAACACCACAAAATGACATAATGAAATTGAAACATAAACCAACTAAGATATTTGCAGATGGTAAATCTGGTGATGCATAAACGATTGCCAAGGCAAGTGAAACATAATATAATTGGAAAAAAAATGAATATGTAAACCACCATAAACCAGCTCTTGATGGCTCATTGTCTAACTGAATTGGGAAATACCAACAAACAAAGTAAATTGTACTAAATACAATAGAATATGGAACTTCACTAAGATATTGTGCAATTAATAAACATGACCAATGGAAAGTATTCGATTTTGATTCACGGACCTCAAAAAGTTCACGAGATTCAATTGCACGACCTTGAATTTGATTTGTTAAAGGAGAACAAATAATAATTCCTAAGAAATTTGCAAACATGACATTTTGCATACCAACAAGGGTATGTTTAACATTCCAAAACGAAAAACCGGTCAATAACCCACCAATAACCATCAACATAAATTTTGCAATAATATAATCAAGATCACGATAAAATTGTATCGCAGTTCTAAGACTAACATGTTTTAATTGATAAATATATGGCGTTGCAAATTTTGATTTCAAACTTGAATTATCACTAGCAGGTAATTTTGAAGTATCGTCAATTAATTTTGAAATTTCATTAGTAGCTTCTTCACATCTTTTTGAATTTTTCCATTTCGTGTGCCAATCATCATCAACAGCTGCTGTTGCACCTGCACCAATTGCTTCCAAGATATATTCAGCCGGATTTTCAGAACTTGAACATGTTCTAGCACCTTCAGATTCAAAATAATCTAACAATGTACGAGAATTTTCACCAATATCACCAAAATAAACTGTTTGACCACCTTTTCTTAGTAGCAATAATCTATCAAATTGTTCAAATAGTGTCGCAGAAGGTTGATGAATAGTACACAAAATTGCTTGACCAGCTTTTGCCAACTCCCTCAAAACCTGAACAATTGCCCAAGATGATTGCGAATCTAGACCTGAAGTTGGTTCATCTAAAAATAATAACAAAGAAGGTTTAGCGACTAATTCAGTAGCAATTGATAGTTTTTTTCTTTGTTCAACATTTAGACCATAACCTGTTCTACCAGCAATTGAATCAGCATATTCTTCCATATTTAAAATTCTTAAAACCGTCTCAACATAAGCGATTTTTTCTTCATCCGGGACACTGTGGGGTCTTCTCATTCTAGCACTAAAAATTAATGATTCTTTAACAGTTAATTCTGCGATATGTAAATCTTGTTGCTGAACATAACCTGTCCTCCTTTCAAATGACGAATCAATTGGTTTACCATTAATTAGCATATCACCCGTAACAACACCGCTATCAACACGTCTTGATAAAACATTTAATAAAGTAGTTTTACCAGCACCTGATTCTCCCATTAATGCGGTTAATGTACCAGGTAAAACATAACCTTGAACATCATCTAATAATTTTCTTTGTTCGCCATCGTATGGAACAACATAATCGACATTCTGCCACATAAAAATATCATCGGAACCTAATTTTTGACCATCACTCTCTGCCTTGGATCTACGAGATTCTAAAATTGCATCAGATTTTTCATCATCAGATTTAGTTGAAGATAGCCCAGCAGATTTTTCAGTATCATCGGTACTATTATCACTGCTCGAGGTGGTTGGTGAATCACCAAGTGCTTCAAGTAGTGACGATGGAAGTTTGGCACCTTTAATAAATAAAAACTTATCTGAAGTAGCCACAATTGGATTATAATTTTCAACCACAATCACATTAACAACCAGGTAACCAATTATAAAGCAGAACATAATACCTAAATTTCTCCAACAATGTTTAAAAACGTACTCAAAGGATAATTCTAAATAAATACCACCATCAACATCATTGGCACCACCGAATTCAATCTTGGAAGCTGCAGCACCAACAAAGGCACAAACTTGATTTGCAGCTGAAACATTTTCATAACCTGGACCAGTTGGAACTAGTTCAGAAATTGAACATGGCATTCTACGACCTCTGAATTCCATTAAAATCATTGATTCAAAAGAATACAAAACAGGATTACAATATGAAAACCATTTAAACCACCAATACATTGATGGACGCTGAATCATATAAGATGAATAAACAACCATTGCAATCATAGAAACACCAGTTAGACCATTTGCAGATGAAAGATCAGGTGCAAAAGAAGCTAGTAGAGTGAAAAGTGAATTAACAGCCTGAACCACCAAATTAACAAACAAGAAATAAGCGAAAAATGCACCAGCTTCACGTTTTAAATTTGATAAGAAATAAATGATGAGGGAGAACGCAACAATTGCAATACAACGAACAGGGAATTGAATAAGCTGTTTTGATAATAATTCAGCTGAAGGCCTAAACATTGTATAACCATATTGCTTATTTAGGATTGGTTTATCTTCAAATAATGCTGCAACTTCAGCAAGACACATAATACAGAAATAAAGGCAAGAAAAGAAAAGAACACCACCTCTTGAAAATGCACCGATGGTCGATTGAGTTGTATTATAATATAATGAACCAATAATTAAAGATTGAATTATCGCAGCTGCAACCAAAGTGACTGTATAGGCTTTATTATTGACAATATTGTGAATATTTCTCATACAACATAATTTCAATTGTTCTTTGTAATTAACAGTAAAAGGAGATTTTTTGCTTGACCACTTTTGTTTCTCAGCGGATAAAACATCTTTAAATAATTCGTCTGTTTCTTCACCATTAGCTTCTGAAAGTTTCTGACTAATAATACTTTTAACTTTCAAAAAATCATTTGAATTTCTCCAATAATTTTCAAACTCATCAGCCGTTTGTGGAATATTTTTGACACCTGGTCTTGGTTTTCTAGCTAGAGGATCAGTAACAGCAGTTAAAAATTCTGCACTTGTTTCTCTTGAACCTTTCATGAAACCCATATTTTCAAAATATTGGACCGCCTCATTGATTGGACCAAAGTAAACTTGACGACCGAGGTATAAAACAGTAACATAATCAAATAATTGATAGATATTTTCAGATGCTTGATAAATGGTAACTAATGAAGTAATTTTTGAAATATTGGTTGAAGTTCTTAAGGATTCAACGAATTCTAAAGCAGTGGACGCATCCAAACCTCTTGTTGCATTATCAAAACAGTAAACTGTACCTCTTGTAACCATTGCTTCGGCAATCGAAACTCTTTTTCTTTGACCACCGGAAATACCTCTAACAAAATCATTACCAACTAAAGTTTTCTCAACGTGCTTTAAACCAAATAAGACTAAATAAAGATCTTTAATTGTATTGATATATTGTTTTCTTGAAACATCGTTAATACGAATTTTTGGAGTTTTACAACCAATTGCAAATTGCATAGTTTGTTCAACGGTCAAATATGGGAAATGAACATCCAACTCTGGGTTATAAATTAATTGGTTTTTATGATCTCTAAACATTTCCTTTGACTCTATACCACCGAAATTGACGTCACCTGTAACATCCACATAAGTTTTGGTTTCACCACACAGGACTTTCAAAAACGAGGAACAACCTGCACCGGGTCTACCTAAAACTAATGTCATTGTACCAGATTCAGCATAACCGGTTACATTTCTAACGATATTTCTCAGTTTGCTCAATTTTGAAAATTCTAGGTCATTATGGTTAGAAAAAAATTTCCTATATATTAAAGTAGCAGGAGCAAGAAAAACATCACCAACATCTTTTAAGATCGACGCAGAGGTATTTTTACCCACAATTGTTAAATCTTGGAAAACGACATCGACAGTTTTAGTTTTAATACCTTTTTCCTGGTTTCTATGTGTCATAAATTTTAAAATTTTTTGTAAATCGAAATCATTTGGATCAATTCTGAAATCTTTCATATCATGAGCATTTAGATGCGATAAAGTCTTAGATAATGTAGATAATCTTTGCAACACATCATTTTCTGGTTGCTCACTATGGGATCTCGTAATTGTTTTGTGAATATCATCCATCTCATCGGTTTCTGAGAACTGTTCTTGCGGCACAAACTCATTAATTTCCGAGTCTGAATTAGCACTAGTTACATTGCTATCACCTTTGGACATGGGAGGTGGTATCAGATTATTGCTAGTCATGATTGATTATTAAATAATGTACAACACTTACACAAGCAAAAAAAAAAGAAAGTACAAAAGGAAGAACAGGTTATAGAAACAAAAAAAAATATAGAAAACGAGAAATACATCTTTCTTCGAAAATAAAATTAATAATAATAACACAGAATACAAGAGAATGCGAATTTTCGGTGGCCTAACTGTGCAATAAATTTTTAAAGAAATTAGTAATCGCATTTAATTCTGAAAAGGGTATCAACTTCGGAGTTCTTTCATAGGCGACCACTTGGCCAATTACCTTGTTTTCAATATCAGTAATTTGCTAGTTTGCACTTTCCTATGTTACCATTTCAATATTGCTGTACTCTACGACTGTTTGGAGCACAATTACTGCTGTTATAATATCAATTGTTCATGATACACTTCTAGAGGCCAGAACGGAAAATTGTTTTGCTATTCTTCGGAAATACTGTCTTCGGTAGCGGAAGATGAAATTTTATTTTAATTTCGGAATTAAAATGGATTTTAGATCCCGGGGATAGACGGGTTTAAACGATTTGAAATTTCGTGCCGAATTTCAGTCCAATTTTAAAAATAAAAAAATTTTTTTAATTCTATTTTTAATTCAAAATTAAGCTGTGTTTGCCGCATATATTTTGGCAAGAAAATTCCGCTCGGTAAACCAAAGAGCAAAGATAAGCCTCTTATCACGTGATTTATTATGTGGTCACATGATATACTAACCGATTTGTGGCGGCACGTGATGTTATCTTTTTAATCTAGGAGTCGTGTGCCTGTTTTCCCATTTTTCATTCACCATTTCCCTTTTGGTGCAAACAGTTTTCAGTTTCCAACCAAAGTCCGATATTTATTGTTAGATTTTTTCATTATCGTATAATAGGCTGAAAAGGGCTGTAAAATCTGCATTAACCATTGCAATTAATACTAAGAAGCTTATTTATTTTCCTCTCATTAGTTTAAATGTGTATTGATCGTACTTTTCTTAAAGTTAAGAATGAGTTTTGACCTAAACATTAAAAATAATCGACATAAAGTAAGTTATGATAGCCTGAACTCAAGTTCTGGTCTAAATTATGAAGAAATGAAGTCAAATTCGGAATTTAGTTCTTCAATTACAGAAGAGTCTACTTTGGCCGGGGATTTCAATGATTTAGAAAAGGGTAAGTTAGTCAATAGGAAGATAACCACAACCAAAGTGCATAAAGTTAACAGATTTAGTACTTTTTACAAGTTGTTCAAGTTAAATTTGATTAAGTTACAGCATCATTTGAATATAAGAATACTAAAAAAATGTTTAATATTGTTGTTTTTAATCTTGGTTGTCTACAAATTTGTCTTTGTCAGGTTTTTTTCAAGAGTTAATCCACCCAAGAAGTGGGATTATCTGGAACCAAGGAAAAAAGTTAGCGCTAAAAATTTGGTGGATCTGCTTTCATTAAACGATAACCAGCTAAGAGGCTTAGAGTTGAATAAATCAAAATTACCGTCAAAATTGAATAATAGTGCTTATTATAACAGTTATCAAATTTTTGATCCAAGATTGGTTGTCTCGTTATACCTAAACAAAATCAAACAACATTTAAAGATCAGCGGGCAGCTAAGTAAAGATTTCGAACTGAGTTTCCATTGGAGAGATTGGATAAATTTCGATGAGAGATTGTTACCCAATAATAATTATCAAAATTTAAATAACGGAAATTCCATTCAAAGCTGCGAGAGCTTTTTAATTGAAAATGGTTTCAATTTAAGATATAATGATAATACATTAATTAATTGTACGGATTTGAACACTTTTGAAATATCAAATTTGAAAAGTAGTTTATATCCGTATTTTAAAATAAATGAACCGGTTGATGTACCATTACCATTGAATACAAGAATTGTGATTGGTTCAACATATCTGTACCATAACTTTAATCCACCTGATAGAGTTATATTTGTCGATGGACTAGAAAACAAGCAAATTAAAATTAAAGTTGACATGAGTGGAGAGGATGAGAATTCAATTCTAGATAGTCTTATTCAGGATTATAAAATTGAAAATCCAGATAAAATTGATATTTCAATTAATGAAGAGCTAAGAAAACTAAATAATGAAGTCTTAAGATTTGACACAGATTTTGTGGATAGTTCAGTTGAAGTTGAAGATTCAAGGATAATTAGATTAAAACCGAGATTAAGTCCTGTTACACTAGACAAATATAATTTTGAACAAATTGGAATTGAAACATTTGAGGCAAGTTTTGCAGATTTAAATAAAAAGGAGAATTTTGATTCATTGGAATACAAACTGTTAAAAAACATTAATGAAATAATTCAAGAGTATCCGAAATCCGAATATCCGAAATATTTTCATGAATCGCCTACCAATGATCAGAAATTTGGAGGTTCCCATTATGATTGGAGATTTATCAATTTATGTAGACTGCCCACAGATTTTGAAAGAAAATCTTCGTTACATAAACTAATTAGAGGCTGGCTACGGTTTTCAAAATCCATTAAACTAAAGTCATGGATTTCACATGGATCTTTATTAGGATATCAATTTAATGGATTATCTTTGCCATGGGACTTTGATCATGATATCCAAATTACATTCAAGTCGATGCGGAAATTGATGAAATTTTATAATAAATCAGTTATTGTGGATGTGACACCACAAGACGAAATGAATGATTTTGACAATTCAGGCATGGGACAATTTTACCTTGATATTAGTAGTAATTTTTTCGACAGAAGTAAAGGTAATGGCAACAACACGATTGATGGCAGATTTATTGATATCCATACCGGTTTTTACATTGATATAACGGTTTTAAGTGAAGTTAAAAACGAAATTGATGTTAAGAAAATAGATTCAGACTTAAAGCCAGAATATTTCAACATGTTAAAGCAATATGATGGTAAACTTGATCTAAATGATGAAGATGAAGAAAATCTGATTGTTTCATGTAAAAATGATCACTATTATAAACTCAAAGAATTAAGTCCATTAATTTCAACTAACTTTGAAGGTGTTAATGGGTTAATTCCACAAGATTTTTTAAAAATCTTGCAGAGAGAATTTGAAAAATATAAAAAGAATTTAAATTATGAAGAATATACGTGGAGAAGTTTTTTAAATTTATGGATCGCAGATGCAGACTGTGATAAAAAGGATCTTATAGGCGAAACATGTTTGAGTGATGATCTGATTAATGTGACTTATAATTTACAAAAGACATATATTGAAAATCATCTGAAAGAGATGAGTATATTCAAAAACACAGGGATTAACGAGAAGTATTTCAACAGGGAAGCCGAATTAGAGGAGTACCCAAAACTTTTACAGTATGATGATCAGCTAATCAAATTAGCTATTTCAAGAATTTAGGTTAGCATATAAGCATAAGTATATATATATATATATTTAAAGTTCAAAATAATTTAACATAAGAATAGATTACACAGTAGTATTTATAAAATTTTAATAGTTTTTTTCCATTTTTTTCCATTTTTTTTGTTTGTTTTTTTTTTTCAAATGTATGAAATTTTTAGCTTGTTTCCTCTTGGATATTTTCGATTGAAGAAACATTTTTCTCCAAATCAATATCCAAAGCAACCGGTAGGTTGGAGTCCTTTCTATTTTTAAATCTCTTAAAGTTTAGCTTTTTATAACCATTATTATTGTTATTATTATTAATATCCGATAATGAGTTATAGCCATTGAAATTGTTGAAGCTGTTGAACAGTCTCTTGAATAATTTTGGGAGACTTGGGCTTAATAAGAACTTTAGAATCATGTATTCCAGGAAAAACAGCACGAAGGCAACCAAGAATCCCAAAATAACCATTGGAAAGATATGACGTGCCATGAATAGTAGAACTTTGGCATCATCATTGTGCCAGGAGGAACCTTTTGAAATCTTGAAGAAGGCATTAGCACCGTTTTTGTAATCATCCGGCATTAGGATTCTGACCACGTCGGATGGCGGATTCCCCCACCTAGTGTACTGTTTCCAAATGGTGGACAAGAATAGTGGGCCCGTGGAGAACATGATTGTGATGTATGGAACAAGCCAGTTCTTATTGTAAGTGGACAAACTACCGATAACTTTTAGGAAGAACGGATGATGTGGCACCGAACCTATGATATCATTGGAAATACCCGTTGGCAAAGTTTTACGGGCAAATGCTGGCACGTTAAGGAGGTTGTCTAAGTTTCTATTACAACCGTCGTCTAAGTCGATGTAGACACCACCGTAGTGGTACAGGATGAAGTATCTAATGGCGTCGGCTCTCTGGATTGGGAATTTGTATGAGTCGAAACTTTTCAAAAACCATGGGTATTCTTCCGAGATGAAGTCTCTGGCCATTTCGTCTGTCCACAGGATGTACTGGTAATCTGGGTTCAGCTCGATACATTTTTTCTGACCCTCTTTCCAGATCTCTGGTATTTGGTTGGTTTTGTAAGTCTGGTGGATGATTTTCGGAATCAAGTGGTCCTTGTTTATGCTGTCTGCCTGGGGGTTCAACTCAGCGTCCGTTAGTGCGTATGTGTACGAGTCATCGTATAGCAACGTGATCAAATCGAATAGTTTGTATGTTAGGAACACTGCGAGTATAAGGTGACCGTATATCAAGTATTTGATTTCCCTTTTAATCTGCATTATGTGATAGTAGTAGTATTAATAGCAGTAGTAGTAGTAGTGTGAGTGCAACTTGAAGTCTAGGAACTAGTGGTAACGGTAATGGTAATGGACACTAGCAATGATAGTAGTAATGAATGGCCTAGTACTAGTATGTAAGAAGAGATGGTAGTAGTAATTGTGGTGCTTGTGCTTGTGCTGGTGATGATAATGATAATAATCTTTTAACAGAATAAAAATATTTCCAAAATTCAAATCCAGTTTCAGTTTCAGAATCAATCTAACAAACAAATATCGGCACTAATTAATTAATTGTCACTGCGAATTTATTTTTATAAACAGAAACAAATGAGAAACAGAAAATTTATTATTAATTTATTGAGCGATAATTTTAAGGCTTAGCAGAATTTCTATGTGAGGGCGATGATTGACCAATTTCGTAATGGGTGCAGTGGAATAAATTATAGCAATTTAGAGGTAAATGTGTTGTGTATGTATATATCTATATGAATATATGTATATCTATATATATATATATATAATATACAACAGGATAAGCGTTCAATATATAGAATGGGTTGCAAGATGCAACAAGATACAGTCCACAAAATCAAATTACTTTTGCAGATGTTATCGTTTATAAGACAAACCCAGTAGAAAAACCAGCAGTCCCTTTAAATCCAGCCACTGTTTACTTTTTTGTGCATAGTAACTATCAGCCTGTTATAAACAAACAATCATCGTGTTTTAACTACCTTATGTTTATAACACCAGTTTCTGTGTAGCGTGACGTGACTAGCGTGAACTACATCGTACAACACTGGTACGGTGGTTGAACAGGGCAGCTGGTCTGTTCGTATATCCTGCTACAATATATATTTATATACATCTATATATGAATTAATACCCACAATTTCACAGTCCCACTCCCAATCCATTACGTTTCCTCATATGGTGAAATACAAATCCATTACCACTTCAAGTTTGGATTATCAGAGTAAATTAATTAATTGGCACTAGCCACCTCCTTCCGATTTATTTTTAGAAGCGGGAGAATGTTAGCGGTATGTGGCGGGTGAGTGGCGGTGCGTGGCTGGTTGTGTTTGTTTATGTTTTGTTTCGTTTTGTTTTGTTTTGCTTTTTTTTGTTTTTGTTGGGAACCGGCGACGCGTCGGGTTTTTGATATCTGAAATTAGCCGACGCGTCGATTTGGATTTTCTGGATTTTTCTCTGGTCAAAAAAACACCGACGCGACGGTAGGCGTTACCCGGCCGGTTATTTTTTTTTGTCTTCTGGCAACCCTGACACCGCACAGTGACCCGTTAAGTGCTATATTCTGGTGGATATAGGTATTATTAATTGGCATTTTATGGATATGTATGGATGGTATATGCTACATTAGTATTGGTGTACCATCATATATATATAGATATGCATGTATATATATATATATATATATTATATATATATATATCTACATACACACATATACATATCGTCTACCTAGAATATCACAGTAGCTTCTTCATTGGCTCATAGTCAATTTGTATCGTATACTACTAACGGTAAATACCTAATTTTCTCGTAATTTTTTTTTTTCCAGTGAAAATAAATTTCTCTTCTTCAAAGACTATTACTAGATTTCATTCCATTTTCACTTTGGGTTTTCCTCTTTAAATTTATCTAACTTTTCAGATATTTTTTATTTTTTCATAATTTATTGAAGAAAAAAGAAAAAAATAAAGGTTTTGTCACTAAATTACTCTGAATTCTTTCTATTAGTATTGAAATAATGTCAACTGTAATCTCTTATGCCGACGCTGCAAATTCTCAATATAATTCATCTTCAAATTCAGTCAAAGATGAATCATTTGAAACTGAAATTAATAACGACAATGAATTAAAACATGAATCAAACAATGATGCTGATGGCGCCGCTGAAAACCACGTTAATGACGAAATTAATAATGATACTCCAATCCATGAAACTACCGAAATCAATGAAAAATCTATCGACGCCAATAAAAAGACCAACCTATTACCAGCTCCACCTCCAATAAAAAACGCTTGGGGTAACATACCAAAAGTCAGCTCAGAGAATTCAATCATAATAGAGAGCAATATCAATAACGCTGGAAGTCATGCTAGTAATAGTAATAGCACTAAAATTTCAACAAGTAAAAATAAGTGGTTACCGTTTAAAGCATCGGTTACAATTGAAACGAACTCCAATGGTAACGGTTCAAATAACAACAACAATTCCAAATTAAACAACAAAAACAATAATAAAAAGAAAAACAAAAAGAAAAATAATGCAAACTCCAACTTAAATCCAAGTACAAACTCAGTCGATTCAAAAAAATTATCCAACAAAAAGCAAGAAAAAAATGTTCTAAACAAAGCCAAAGAAAACATAACTAAACCAAATGACAATGTTCTAACTGAAATTAATAATAAAAACGAAATTAAAGAAAATGGTAATAGTAACGACAATGATAAGGAAATCAACAAAAACCTAGAAAGCTTAAACATTAACGATTTAAATGAAAATAATAGTATAAACAGTAACAATAACTTGCAAAACCAAAGGTATAATAAGCAATCTAATATTAACAACCAACAGAAACAATTCAAGCCTCAGAATCAAAATAACTTGAACAAAAAATTCAACAACCAAAACCAAAACCAGAACCAAAATCAATTCAACTACAATAGACAATACAATAATAGAAATAATTTAAAGCATAATAATAATAGAAATAACTATTTGAATAATTTTATGGTTCCACAAATCTATAACTTACCATATTACCAATATCCAACAATTTTCAACCCTATTATCAATGAAAATTTGAACCAAAATTCAAAAGATGATTTGTTAATTAAAATCTCACAACAAGTTGATTATTACTTTAGTATTGGAAATCTACTAAAGGATTTTTACTTAAGAAAAAATATGAACTCAAACGGGTTCGTTCCATTAAATATCATTGCTAATTTCTTCAGAATAAAAAGTTTATCAAATGGTAATATCAACTTAGTTATTGAATCTTTAGGCAATTGTGAAAATATAATTTTTGGCTATTCAATCAACGCTAATAATAACAATGAAAAGCTATATAAAATTAAATCAAAATTTAAACCAACCGAATTTATCTTTGAATCTTTAGATCAAAGACTCGACGGTGGTAAAGATGAATCTTGTCCAGATATTTTCGAAACTAATAATTAATCAAAAAAAAAACTTAAAAATTGAAAAGCTTTCATACGAATTTAAAATATTTTCATTATTTTTACATTATTTTTCATTCCTTGTATTTATTTACTTAAAACAATGATATGAAAATATTTTATCCATGTGTTGTATATATTGTTTATTTTATTTACTAAACTCCTTCTTACCTATTCTTATTCTCACTCCTATTATAACATTTTTTTTTTACTCTGTCATTTTTTTTTTAAATACAAAATTATATATTTATATAAAAATAATTAACTTTATTTCATCATTAAAGTCGAAAACAGCAAGAAAACAGCGAGAGAAAATATATATATACATAAATATTTTTTTTTTTTTTTTGTTTTTGCCATCAGGTACTTATCTATTGTCTAACTTAATAATCAATAATATAATGTCAAATCAATTTATTTCTGTTCAATGGGATAAGGATGATGCAAATGATAATAAATCGGTTCATGAGAATAACAATGAGGTGCACAGGGAGGATAGCAGTGAAGAAACAAATTCAGTATTAATTACACCGACAATGATTTTAGGCTCAACTAACGAGGTTACTAGCAAGAGCAACAATGCCAATAGCAATGGCAAGGAGAATGATAAGGACAATGATAATGGTAGTAGCAGTAGCCATAGCAATAGCAATGATAATATCAATGATGACATCAATGAAGGTATCATTGAAGATATCCATGAAGATATCCATGAAGATATCCATGAAGACAACAGTAAAACTATCAATGAACACGTCAACGAAGATTTGAACGAACAGATCAATGAACACATGATTGAAAACGGTAGCAGTAAAGATACCGCTATCAATACAGTTACTCCACATTTTATCGAAGTTAAAGTTTGTAATCCAACTACAGAATTCGATGGTACAAATCCATACACATCATATGAAATTGATATCAAATCGAATAATTCAAGATTTAAAGAAAGCCAATTCAAAACTTTCAGAAGATATTCTGATTTCCATTTTTTATACAAATGTTTAAATTCTGACTTTCCAACGCTGTTAATACCCCCATTACCAAATAAACAAAGATTAGAATATATTAAAGGAGGAAGATTTACAAAAGAATTTACAATAAAAAGATGCAACTCGTTAAATAATTTCTTAAACAGAATCTTAAAACATCCAATTCTAAAAAATAGTGATATTCTATTGATCTTTTTAGAAAACAATGACTACTGGAAGACATATAAATCGAATTTAAACATTAATGAAAACGGAAGCGGTGGTGGTAGTAATGGCAATGGCAATAACACAGGTACTGAAATTCATAATCAAAATTTAGAAAGCGTTACGGATTTTATAATGAATTCATTCAAAAAACCGACAATTGAAAGTAAATATAAAAATGATTTTAAAGAAATTTTAAATCAATCGAATAAATTGGAAGAGAATTTAAACAAGATTGATAGAATATATTCGAAAGTTGTGAATAAACAAGAAGATATCTCAAATGATTTAAATTTATTCAGCAATGAATTTTTAAAATTAAAAATCTTGGTGAATAATGATTTTAATGGCAATCATAGAAATGAAGCTGAAGTTGAATTTGAAACAAAAAAAATTGTTAATGATTTCAAAAAATTCTCCGATAACCTTAAGAAAATTTCAGAAAATTTAAATAATCTAAATAATTATATTGAATATAATTATTTAAATGGTTTGAAAGATCTAGATCATTATTTACTTCAATTGAATCAGCTTATTAAATTAAAAGACAGTAAAATCTTAGATTATGAAATGTTAAACAACTATTTAGAAAAATCAATTGAAGAAAAAAATTATTTACTGAATGGTGGCTCAATCATAAATTCAACGGAAGGTACGATTTCATTTTTAACTAAAAAATTTGAGAACTTAACTGGATTTGGGAGTAATTCTGGCAATGAAAACGAAATTGAAAATCTAAGAAATGACCGAATTTTAAAATTGAATGCAAGAATTGAGTTACTACAGCATGAAAAGGAAAATGCAAAGAAAATCTTTGAAAAATTTGAAATCGATCTCTTAAAAGAATATAGATTATTTAAGAATATAAAAGATTCAGAAATTAATGAATCATTAAGTGATTTAAATAAATCATATATTGATTTTTATTCGAATTTGTTAAAATCATGGGAGAATTTTGATATTAGTTCACCAAATGAAGGCGGTCCCATTACTAATAAATTATTTGAAAATAAGTTATCAAAAGAAAATAATGATTATTTTCATAGCAACATTGTTTTAAAGAATAATGAACTATTACAAGAAAGTATTAAAGATTTAAATATATAATAACAATGTATTGTCATATTAATTTTTTTCTTTTATAATCATTTTTCTTATTTATTAATTCACCATCGATATTAAATTCTAAAAAATCGTTCTCTTTATATATCCACTCAAATTCATCACCCCATAACTCTTTGAAATCTTTAATTGTCAAATAATTGGAATAAATCAGTTTGGGGAAACTATTTAATTCTAATTTTCTCTGCTTTTTTCCAATGGAATTTGGACTATTTTCATTCTCCATAATATAAAATTTACGTAATAAACTTATTGACTCTTTTGCACAAATTCCTGGATAAACTTTATAATCACTGGGAATATTTTCATGGTTAATTCTAAAAACGCTACCATTACCTCCAAATCTTTCATTGCAACAACCAAAAAACACTTTTCTTATACCAATCTGTTTCAGAAAACTTGCACACATTATGCATGGCTCAACTGTAACATATAAATCTGAGTTTTTAATTATTTCATTAAAGTCATCAGGACAATTTAATTTTAAATTGTTGAAGCATTCAAACTCTGCGTGCATTGTCCCATTTAATGTTTTATTCGTTTGATTGTATCCTTTGGCAATAATTTCGTTATTGTGTACTATTACGGCTGCGACGGGCACTTCTTTGTTTTTCAATGCATCTTCAGCACAATCTAAAGCCGAGAGCATGAACTTGTAATGATTCATTGATATTTTTATTTATTTTTGTTTTCTCTGATGATTTCAAGTGAAAAAAAATCAAGGTTTTGTTAAAAACCACAAATTTTCACGGCGCGTCAACTTATTTTTGTTTTCAGTTCATGTTGATGGATTATAAACTGAGGTAAAAAATCCATTTTGTCCGTAAATAATGAATGAATTGGATAAATTACGCGATGAAATTAGGATATTAGAGGGCCAGGTTGAAGAATTAGAAGATGAATGCAATAGAATTAATGATAATGATAAAGAAACGGATGATTATGACGGCTCGGGTGACAACGTCAATATTGAAGACTTCGAAGAACTTGGCGAATTTGACAACTTGGTTGCTGATCTTTTAAAAACAAACAGTATCAGCAATAGCAAAAGACAAAAGCTAAATGATAAATCTAATTTTGAAAATATTAAATCGAAATATAAAGAAAAAATTCAACTGGAAAATTGTTTCAGATTATCAGGATTAACTGCATTTCCAGTAAATTCAATTGAAAATACTGGAGACGATGAAAATTTTTTAGGTATTAGAATTGATATTTTTGATACCTATACCAAAAAATTTAATATTCCACATTATATCATCTTACGTAAAAAATTTACTAAAAATAATATGGCTTGGAATTGGATTATTTTCAAAACAACAATTCCAAAATATATTCAATTACAATCAATTGCAAACACATATTTGAATAACGACCTTCAGAAATTTGCGGTCAACATTAAAAAACAGTTAAATTTATTGCAGATTAAAAAATCAACTTTTAATGAACTACAAGACACTTTACGATTACCATCAAAAGTTAATTTCGATTTAAGCGTGAGTAAAATTAATATTAATGTTTTGAATAGATTTGAAATTATACTCATGTGTGACCTTATAAAAATAGTAGAAGTCGTCGTAATTGGTGATATTGCAAAAGATATAAAGAAAAAGTTGGAGCTTTACTTAAAGGATTCAAATTTCATCCAGTTCAATGAAAAACTAGCAAAAATTTTGAAAAATTGTGGCTTTTTAATTTGACTTGAGATAATCGCTTAATATTTTGATTTCCCCATAAACAAAAATAAGTTTACTCCATCCATACATGAACATCCTACACACGGTGCATACGGTGACAAGCCACCGTCATCTTCCATTGTTTCTATTCCCCATATTATTGGCTATATTCAACATCGTTAGGTTTGTTATTTTTTCATTATTCCAATTAAAAATTGATCCAACAATTACCCCAATCATTAATAGTAGAAGTTTCCTAAATACTGTTTTTGCTGGTCATTGTTTTGAAATATATTTAATCTTATTTCTATTAATTTCCACTTATATTTATTCTAACAAAAATGGATCTTATGATAATGATGAACCACTTTTACCTCTGACGACTAGGGATTTAGATACACTACCATCATCAAATCTGACAAATAAGCAATTCTTTTTAAAATTATTAGTTAAACTTATTATACTTTATTCTTGGCTATTCATTCTAATTATTTGGTTTTTTGGCCCTTCACTATTCCAGAGAGTTCATTCATTAACTGGTGGTCATTGCATATCAGAACCAGCTTTAGATTACGTGCATTGTAAATTATCAGGTGGTAAATATGTGGGCGGATTTAAAATAAGTGGTCACAGTTTGATTGCAACTTGTTTCACAACTTGTTTAACGTATGAATTGGGCTTCGTATCAACGATATCCTTAATTAATGGTAAACTGCATAGACTTGGTAAATTGGTATTTGCTTTGGGAATTTTCGTGGTTTGTGCCTGGATCATTTTGTTTTCAATAACTGCTATATTTTATCACACTTTGCCTGAAAAAATATTGGGCACTTTATTTGGTCTGGTGGTTCCATGGGTGTTGTATATAAAATACTCTTCGTCTTTGAACGTTTTGATGTAAATTTAATTTAAATATAATTCTTCATTTCTCTATGCTTTAATTCAATGTCCGAAATATAACATTAACAAATATACAAATAAATAAATAAAAAAATATTTAAATAAATATGACTATAACTATCATTATCATCTCAATAAAAATACAAATACAAATACAAAAAATTCAATTTTTAATTTTCTGAATCACCAATACTTTTAATAACTTCGTTGGCTTTATTTTCCATCAAAACAGCCGCATTATAAACCCATGATCCTTCTTGATTATAGATTTTTGCATTATCAAACATTTGTTGCAAATTAACTCTAAACTGTTCAAAATTTTGGTAAACTCCTGTATCCAAACACTTCTTTAATTGATTAATAGAAACTGCATGTTTAATGATCTTATAATAGTCAGGGTAAAATTTTCTTGATGGAATTTTAACAAACAACTGTGAAATACTTTGCCCATCTTCAGTTTCCAAGTTTTCAATGGATTCTAAAACTTTATATGAATCTCTAACGTAAGGTGCAATTTGTTCCTCCACAGCTACTTCAGGTTCAACGGTCTGCGTTCTTGATCTTGATCTTTTTGCTCTTTTTTTAGCGGGCAAATCATCTTCATATATTTCTTCATCTTCATCATCGTTTACTTCCCCATCAACAAGTAATTCTCCATCCTCTTCATCACCTTCATCACCGTTCTTCAACATTCTATTTCTACGTCTTTTTTGAATTGACCTTCTTTTTCTTTCAGCTGCCGCTTCAACACTATCCTCTTCATTATCCATTGCGTCTAACCATTGCTCCTCAGTTAAACCATCGTCATAGAAAACTCTCTTCTTAATTCTTCTACCTGAATTATCTTCATCTGCTTGTTGTAAATGTTGTGAAATATCTTCACTAAAAATATCTGGTAATTCTTCATCAGAAATTAAACGTGGTTTATTCATAGCCTTATCTTCCTTATGTCTTTCATCATCAATTTTTTTGAATAAAATTTTTTCGTCGTCTGTTCTAGCTAAAATCACGTTTAAATCTTCATCATCAAATTCATCTAGTTCATCCTCAACATCCTTTTCCTTTTCTGCTTCAATTAATCTTTTCAAAAATGCCTCTTGTTCTTCTGCACTTGATTTATTGTCAAATTTACCTGCTTGAATAACTTTACCATCGATATCTAATTTTTGATGCGCTCTTTCTAAAATAACTTCTTCGACAGAATCTTCTGTAATTAATCTTAAAATTCTAACTTCATTCTTTTGTCCAATACGATGGGCTCTATCTTGTGCTTGTAAATCTTGATGCGGATTCCAATCTGTATCAAAAATAATAACGGTATCTGCAGTTTGTAAATTTAAACCTAAACCACCAGCTCTAGTTGACAACAAAAAGCAGAAATAATCTGAATTTTCAGCATTAAATTCCTTTAGCATATCTTGTCTATCATCTGCCTTTGTGGAACCATCTAATCTCATATATTTTAAATTCTTTAAACGTAAGTAATCTTCCATTATATCCATGACTTGAGTCATCTGGAAAAAAATTAAAACTCTATGTCCACTTGCTCTAAACTTTGGTAAAACTCTATCTAATAATTCAAACTTACCTGAACTTCTCCAAATTAAATTTGTTGTTGATTTATCAGGATTAACAACACTTTCAATTTCTTCAAAAACAAACGGATGATTACAAACTTTACGTAATTGCATAACTTTATTGTTCAAACCTTTTAGTCCAGACTTGGTTGCACCTATTGTACCACTACCAACAAATAATGCGTTATGAGCAAGTAGTTGCTTATACATTTTTGACTGTAATGATGATAGTTTACATTTTATAACCTTTTCAACTTTATCAGGCAAATCCTTCTCGACATCTTTCTTCAATCTTCTTAATAAAAATGGTCTTAAAACTTTATGTAATCTTCTAATAATTAATAAGGATTCTTCTTCTGACAATTCTAATTTCTCTTGATGACCTGTATTTGCGAATGGTGTGTTAAACCATTCATCAAAACTTTTAACGGAATTGAAAACTTTAGGTAAAATAAAATTTAACAAGGCCCACAATTCTGGTAAGTTATTTTGTAATGGTGTACCTGTTAAAATTAATCTATTTCTAGTATGATAATACGTTGTTAAAGTTTGGAATAATTTTGAACCAGTATTTTTTAAACGATGACCTTCATCAATTAACATATGGGCCCATTTAAATTTACTTAGCATTGGTCTATCTCTAATAATGTACTCAAATGTTGTTAATAAAACTGTAAAATTACCTAATCTAATATCATATTGCATTTCACGACGTTGTTGCTGTGTACCTTTATAAACTATTGTTTTGACACTTGGAGCCCATTTTTCAAATTCTAATGTCCAATTTGTAATTGTAGATAATGGAACAATAACTAAAAATTTTCCGGTTTCTTTCTTTTTGTCAATTAAATATGTGATTAATGAGATTGATTGAATTGTTTTACCCAAACCCATTTCATCTGCCAAAATACCATTCAAATGATTATTATATAATGAAACCATCCATTCCAAACCTTTGACTTGATATTCTTTCAAACTACCACCAACTAAAAGTGATGATTGCTTAAAGACTGGTTCTTTAATTTTATGTGCAACTTCATAATAATCGATTTTCTCTCTATTAATTTCATTATTGTTGCTAACGTTATTACTAATTTCACTTTTAAGAGCATTATTAATTTCATTGTCATTAGTTTCAACCTGTGACAAAATTTTACTTTCATTTTGTTGAGCTTGAACTGCACTTGCCAAAGAATCTAAAAATGAGTTTGTTTGTTTTAATAAATGGGTAATTCTTTTATCTTTTGTTTGATCTAATAACTTAATATAAGCTTCTTCATCATTAGCTTTCAAAGCTTGCAATCTCTGTTTTGCAGTTTTCTCTAATTTTTTAGATTCATCTTTTTCGGCTTGTTGATGGAAGTGATGAATTGATTTACCTAACTGAAATTTAACATTTAACTTTTCAGCAACATTATTTTGAAAATTTGAAGCATTTTCAATCAAATTATCTAGTTTTAATTTCTGTAAATCTGATAATAATTTTTCATTTTCAAGTTTCTGTTGCAATTTTAGTTTTTCAGCTAACCTTGCAGTTTGAACAACTTTTTGCTTAGGATGAACACAGTAAGTTCTCTTCCAAGTTTTAAAAACAGGATATTTGTTCAAATTTTCATCATTATAAATTGTGTTTGTTGCAGCCTTAATTAATAAATGATTTCTTAATTGTTTTTGTAATGACAATAGTTTTAAACCTTTCAATTCGATTAGTGAATTAATTTTCAAATCATCAATATCATCAATGACTGAATCATTAGCAAAATTTAAATCATTTTCTATATTTTGAAAATTATAAGAACCTAAATTGGCAGGCAGACTTTCTAATTCTTTAATACGTGAATCAATCTTAAGTTTGATTAAATCCTCCAAATTGGAGTTTCCCACTGGATTAATTTTCGGATTTAAAACTGGTTTATTTGGTTTAATGCCCAGGATTTCGGCTTTTAATTCATAATTATCTAGAGGTAGTTTGATTTTACTACCATTAGTTATATTTTTGGTTTTATGATCACTGTTATCTTTATCGTTATCTTCAGAGCTTAAAACGCCCTTGAGATTATCCTTTGAATACTCAATTTGTAGAGATAGTGGTAAATCAAGATTTTTTGATAGAACTTGAAAACCAATTAACTGGTTTTTCAATAAGTTCAAGTCAATTTGCTCGTTGTTTTTAGTCCATGACATTTTAATCTTATTTCTTTTACTCTTAATCAATGATTCTTCATCATCAATTTTCTTCAATAACTTTAGAATCAATTTTTTTTCAATTAAAATCTCCGAATTTAAATTTGAATTCAAGCTCGTGGATAGTTTCTCAAGTTCAATGAATCTTTCTAATAGTCTATTTAACGCAAGTCTTGAGCTTGGATATGGGATTTGTGGTGTAGGTGTTTGAACTGGTTGCAGAGTCTGTTGTTGAGCTTGCTGTTGAACCTGCTGCTGAACCTGTTGCTGAACCTGTTGCTTAACCTGTTGCTGAACCTGTTGCTGAATCTGTTGCTGAACTTGTCTTTGAACATGTTGCTGGACTTGTGGTTGGAGTGGTTGCTGAGAAGCCTGCTGGGGAGCCTGTTGAGAAGGATGCTGAAGTTGGCTCTGAACCTGCGTCTGGGCTGGCAACGGTGGTGGAGATTGTTGTAAATTTAGGGAGTTAATCGTATTCTGCTGACTGTTTATTTGATTTAATTCTGTCATTCTCAATTTGTATAAATAAAATGGTTATATAACGCGTTAATAATTAATAATGGATAAAATTATAAATATAATTAATAATTAATTATAATTAAAAATTGGAATGGAAAATAATTTAGAATTAAATTGTTTAAGTGAATAATTAATTTAATAGTATATGTAAATATATTTCAGAACAAAAATGCACAATAAACCTATCAAATTGTGTATATATCTTATGAGATAAAACTAAATAATAACAGATATAAGTAAAAATAAAATCAAAAACTAGAAAAAAAGGGAAACAAAATTCGTTGCCCATTTTTAGTTTTCTACCAACAATTATATTAAAAAAAAAATGAGTATACTCAGAATTTTGAGCGGATTTTTTTTTGTTACAATTTAAAAATTCGCGCCTTCCTTTTTTGGAAACGTCATGTTTGTTGAACTTTTGTGTTGATTATTTAGAAAATAAATCTTGTATTTGGGTCAATTTGATGTGATGAACTCAATTGAGGTTTTTGAGTATATTTCGTACTCAATACACTTCTAAGATTTTGTAACAAAGTTAGATAACTTTGTTGATTATTTTGTGACATCACAGTTAAAAATGCCCAACTCAAAGCACCAGTAAAAGTACCTGCTTCGTTTGCATCAGCGGAAGTCTGGGAATCTTTACATCCTGAAAACATAACAACATCTGCTGGAGACATTTTCAGAGCTTTGATTTTCTCTAACTTGTCACCACTCTTGAAATTGCTAAACTTACTAAAAGCATCCTTTGCTCCTTGAATCATCAGCGATGGATTACGGGTGGCATAACCCATTAAAATGTTCAATCCGTCACCGGAAGTTTCTTTCCAAATGTTATATTCTTTTAGCCCACCGTCTTGGGCTCTGTAAACAAATGGCAGATCAAGTGCTGTACCACTATGGCAGGAATCAAAAATACATGTTAATCTACATCCTTGAGGTAACGGCTTGACCATAATGTCGTGTAAAATATCATCAATTATTGAGCCAGCCTGTTGAAAATCAACAGGATAAATACAATCATCCATACCATCAACTTCATCTCCATCTAAATCCTTCTCTTGACCGCCATGGCCTGAATAATGGAAAAAAAGCGAGTCGCCCATTCTTGCATCTTTAACCAACCATTGCATTGCTCTCAACATATTATTTCTAGTTGGAACTTTGACTAATTCTCTGTTATCATCGGTTAAGACCACAATATCATTTGGCGAATATCCGCCAGCAGTGGTTAGAAAATTAAACATATTGCGCACATCATTAATACAACCCCTAAGTTGATTTTGAGTACCTATATAATTGATTCCAATTAACAATGCCTTTCTACGTCCATTACACTGTGATAATTGGAATTGTTGAACTTGACTAGATCCATGAATTTGCTGGGTTTGAACTGAGTTCGATGGCATTGGTGGTACAGTATCTGGTCTCTGGTATGTGACACCATTCTGTTGATACTGGCCTCTGGATTGATTATAATTTGGAGGTGGACCTGCAGGAGGTCTAAAATATGTTTGTTGATTATCGTTATTGTTGTTATACATCTCTTAGTGATCTAATGACTTGATACCAAATAAAGCAGGAAAATAGCAAGTTACGAGATGTTCTTTCAGTAATTAAAGAGTCGAAAAAAAATTAAAGAAATTCCAAGCAGGCGCTGTTATATTCTCATTATACAATTAACTAAGTCACTTTATCCCCATTAACCTTACCATATCGAAATTTTAACCAAACTAAATCTTTATACATTACCACTTTCCTACATAAAGCACATAGGCCCTTCAAATTACTAGAAACGTTAGAACTTGCTAAAGCTTTGTAAACGCAATTTGAACAATAAAAATGTCCGCACGGACTTGCAACACATTCCTGAATTTCATCTAAACAAATTGAACAGGTTAAATCCTTCATTGATTTACTACTATTTTTCCTACTTTCGTGTAGTTGTGCTGTAGTTGTTTGCGTTTGCTGTTCTTCACCGTCTGAATTTAGTATTATAATATCATCTTCTTCATCATAGTCGTCTTCTCCGTCATTGTCGTTATCTTGGTTATCATCCGATGATAATGATATCGTTTCTTTATTACTTTTCCCGTTATTAGCTGTTGTCTTTTTCCTCCTTTTCCTAAATGATTTCGTTATTATTGGCTCATCATCATCGTCTGCATCACTATTAAAAGTATTAGCCTCCGTATCCAATTTTCTTTTCCTACTTTTACTAGGTTGAGATAATATAACTATTTCATCCAAATTATCATCATAATTATCGTTAGTAACTTCATTTTCCTTTTCCTTTTCGTTTGTGTCTATACTATTTTCATTTTCTTTTTGATTTTCTTGGTCCTTATTGGATTTTTGACCAGATTTTATTCTTTGTAGTTCAGGCTCCGGCGTTTCTTCATTACTTGAATCATAAATATCGGTTACTGAAATCTCCTGATTTTTTGGCACAGTTTCACTTTCTTCATTTCTGCACATAATTAGTAATCAACCTATAATAATTTTAACTTTTAAAAGGAAAATTTTGTTTTTTATTATTATATTGTTCAAGAAGAACATAAATATTCAACAATAAAAAAACATTTTTTGAAACAACTTTTGTTCGCGATTAAAAGATATTTATATAGATAATTTTGTGTTTTATTAGGTTTTACCAAGTTAAAATAACCAAGTGCAAACTAGAATTATTACTTCAAAAGAGAAAGGATAAAATAAACAATTTTAAACAGAAACAAAAACAAAAACAGTAAGAAAAACTGAAGAAAAACGATCAAAAAAAAATAAATAAAAAAAGTTTAGTTAAAAAAAAAGTTAATTAAAGTTAAAAAAGTATAAAATATAAAAGTAAAAAGAAAAATGGAGACAAAGATCAGAGATCAAAAAAAAACTATGATATATAAATATATAAAAAAGAATAAAATCATTAAAAATAAAATTTATCAGAATAATCTACTCAAAATAAAAGCAGCCAAAACCAACACAATTGCCCACATATAAATATTTGTATCCTGCTTCTTAGCAGGTGCCGATGGTGGTGCAATTTTTTGGGAAGTTTTTGGAATGATTGTCTCCTTTGTTGATTCGACAGTTTTACCGGTATTTTTAATATATGACTCAGAATTTTGCAGACTTGTGACTTCTGGTTTTTGGAAAGACGATGTAACTGCAGGACTGATACTGTCTGGTCCAAATTGCTCAACTGGATTAGAAACTGTTGTGGACGCATTTGCTGAAGGGATTGCTGGAATATTATCATTGACTTGCTTTTGTGTTTGTAGAGGCTCGGTTTTATTTTGGCCTGCTGAACTTGGGAAAGTGTGAGCGTGGGAGTCAATTTGTGAATGTTTGTCTTCTTCTTGGATTGTATTCATTGAGTTATCAAAAATGTAAGCAACTTTTATTTTCGAATCTGTTGTTTGGCCTGCGCTTTTCTGTAAATCGGACCATATGGAAGCAACATCTTTTGAGTGGACTGAATCGTCACATGGAACAGAAACAAATAAAAATTTATCTTTACATTTGGTGCCAACTGCGGGTTCTTCAGCTAAACCTTGGAAAATAATTGTCACATTCATTGAGCTTCCTGGTGCTAATGATGCTGAATTTGGGCGAACGCAATATAATTTTGGTGCCGTTGTCTTGACCTTGAAAGCAATTGAAGTATCTGTTTCATTTTTCACAATAACTTTTTGGGTCTGTGTTTGGCCTTTTAACGGAGCTAAAGTTGTATGATTATGTTAGTACATTATAATTCTGACATGTCTGAAAACACAGTCACATATAAGAAACAGATGATGAATTAAAACTTTCATGACTTTTATTTGAATATCCAATCTCTGCATGGATACCAAGTCCCATCACAATCACAAAAAACAAAATATAAAAAATTTTACACCTAAGGGGGAAGTGTTAAGACCAGTGGGGGGACGACCTAATAACACATCATCTGTGGCAACTATACATGATCCTATGAATCAATTGTGTTCACTGCATGTAGTAGGTGTACGTACCTTGAAATTCTAAAACCTTTGGAGAGACCAACATTGTTTTATCTATTAAGTAATTCTGTAATGATTAAAAAAATAATAAATGTTCAGTTGTGAAAGATTGAAATGGGACTGATTTAATCATCAAGTACGCAGAAAATAATCGCTGAACCGTAACTAATAATGGCAGAATTAAAGTCAAGGAAAAATTCGAAAATTCGGAGATTTTTTTTTTCTGCTTACGTAATCAGAAAAAAAATAAACAAAAAGTTTCTTGCGTATTACGTCATCACATTTCAGTTGGATTCCAAAAAAAAACTCAAGCAGTCGGCCGGGTGACTGTGGCGCATTATTACTCCCAATTAGGCAAGTGAACTCCTTTCACCGGATTTGCTCTAATCTACTACTACATTCCTGTACTATATACCTGTATATTGTATTTTACTGCATATTACTATAATGATAAGGTCAAATATTGTTAATAGATATATGCAGATAATCAAATATTTTTTGGAACCTTGTCAATTTCTAATGATTATATTTTCAATGCTTGCATGGTACTATATGATTTAGTAAGTTTAATTAGATTAATAAGTCTAATAAGTCTAATAAGTCTAATAATCTAACAAGCTTAGTAAGCTAATTAGCTAATAAGCCAATAAACTAATAAGCTAATAAGTTTAATATCGTACTATTGGCCTCAGCTGACCCAGATAATTCTGAAAATTAAAGACACGAAAACACGTAAATTCCCATTGAAATACAATTATCCGCAATTCAACTAAAATGAGCGACAATAATTATTACATTAACTTAATTTTGGATTCTATTTTATATTAGTTACTTGTTTTTTTATCTAATTAGCTTATTATATATCGAAATATCCCAATGTCTATAATGAATCCGAATTTACATCTCGATATTGCTAGGAATCCATCATTTTCAGTTTCAAATTCTACAGGACCAGTGTCAGGGCCAGGGTCGGGGTCGGGGTCGACTTCTGCTTCCGGTTCGGGCTTTCGAACACCTCTAGATAATAGTAATGGTAATCCTTTTCAATTACAGTTCCAGCAGTCAAGAAACAGAACTGATTCCTTGATATCAGTCGAAACAAACCATGAACAACAGCAACTTCCCCAGTTATACCAGTGTAACTCTGCAACATCGATATCTTCATCGATCTTTTCCGAGATTCCATCAAATAATCCGCTAGATTCTTACGACTTCACACAAAACTTTGATGACGAGTTAATCAATTTTTACAACAACTATGCAAGTCAGCCAAACATAACACCTTTTAATATCGATTTTCCTCCCTCTGGTATACTCTCAAAGATTGCAAAACTGTTTTACAAGAACTTAATCAGCTCCAATATTAAAATCGATAATAATACTGAAATTCATAACGACCTAATAACCGATGCTAAAAAACCTCTATGCTTAACTTTAATTAGACTCAGAATTTTGGCCTTGTGTCAACCACAAGACCAGTTTGCGTCTAATCCGATGGAAATGTCTCGTACAAACTCATATTCTTCTTTATCATTCAACTTGCCGCCAGCTTTTAGTTCTGAGCAGCAAAAGTCACAATTTCAATTTCAAAATCAACTTCCACCTCAACCGCAGTCCCAACCACAACCCTCAATACAGTCTCGTCCGTCTTGGTTGCACTCAAATCCAGCATTTTTGTCCCAAAGATTGTCTTCAACCGATTCGTTAGTTGACTCAGTTCAGATTTCCTCCCAGGCTCCAATTCACTCTCAACAGTTTGATTTCCCAGTAGTTTCAAACAACAACTTTAACAGCAACAACAACAATAATAACAATAATAATACTAATGCTAATACTAATAATAACTCAAATAATAATAAACCTCAATTAAATTTACTACAAAGTTTTAACAACAATCTGTTTCCGCAAGTCCCTCCGCCAAGTTTACAATCTCCGTTTGATTTGCAATCTCCCTTTGAACAATCTTTCCCATCACCATTACATGCAACTCATTCACAGTCAAACGCTCACAACTTCCTGTCAAGGCGTTCAAATTCAATTAATTCTCAAGGCCTAAATCAAGAAGATCCGTTATACAACGTTACGGCTCAACGTAAACGTGATAGTTTAAAACTCAAGCGTGGTCCGGTTGTACCTTAATTTTTAACTCTAATTTTTCTTTATTTTTATTTTATATTTTCATTTTCATTTTCATTTACTTTTATATTTATATTTATAGTTATTCTTATATGTACACTTGCTTTTTTGATTTCTGGTTTTTTCATACCCATTATATTCTTTGAAATTTCTTCCTATTTATCTTATTTAATATACATTTACAGTTTGTAATTTCTTTAATAAATTATTGGAATACGATAAATAATAGACTATAACTTAAATTAACAAATGAAAAATAAAAATAAAAATAAGTCAAAATAACTTAAAATAAATTCAAATATACTTGAAATATAAATAAAATCAACAAAATCAGGGAAATCAGTAAAAAAAATTTTAAAAAAATAATTTAAGCCCAGGCTTTATATTGATTGATTAGGTTTCTGGTACTTGAATCATGATTTTCAACATCCCTGTCGTTATCTAATTCACTTAGAATAACCTTGGCTAAAACTTTGCCCAATTCAACACCCCATTGATCAAATGAATTAATACCCCAAATTGCACCTTCAACAAACGTAACATGTTCATAATACGCAATTAATGATCCTAATGTTGCAGGAGTAATTTTTTGTGCCAAAATTGATGTGGTTGGTCTGTTACCACTGAACATTTTATGTGGAACTAATGATTCTTTAACACCTTCACTTTCGACCTCAGCTTGATTCTTACCTAGCATTAATGATTCTGCCTGTGCAAAATAATTTGATGCAAGCATTCTTTGGTGTTTATTATGTTCAATTGGATTGTGAGACTTGGCAGCTATAATAAAATCTGCTGGAATTAATTTTGTACCTTGATGAACCAATTGGAAAAATGAATGCTGTGCGTTTGTTGTTGGTTCACCAAATAAAACTACACCAGTTTCGTAGTTAACAAACTTGGAGTCTTTCGTAACGGATTTACCGTTTGATTCCATTGATAATTGTTGTAAATATGCTGGGAATCTATGCATATATTGATCAAATGGTGTAACAAGCTTAGTTTGGGCTTTATGAAAATTATTATACCAGATTGTCAATAAACCACCAATGAATGGAATGTTTTTTGAAATTGGTGTATTAACAAAATGTTGATCAACAGCTTCTGCACCTTTTAAGAAATCGTTAAAATTTTCAAAACCAACATAAATACAAATAGATAATCCAATTGCTGACCACACAGAGTATCTTCCACCAACCCAATTCTCAAACCCAAACATGTTCTTACTATCAATTCCAAATTTTTCAACTTCAGGTTTATTTGTACTTAAAGCAACAAAATGTTTTGCAATAAACGATGGATCTTTTGCAGTATCTAAAAACCAATGTTTTGCTGTGTTTGCATTTGCACAAGTTTCTAATGTAGTAAAAGTTTTTGAAGCAATCAAAAATAATGTAGTTTCAGGATCACACAATTTTAGCGTTTCCGCAATATGGGTACCGTCAACGTTAGAAACAAAATGGACTTTAATAGATTCATGTGCATATGGTTTTAAAGCTTCGGTAACCATAACTGGTCCAAGATCTGAACCACCAATACCAATATTAACAACATTTTTGATTGATTTACCGCTGTAACCTTTCCAATTACCGGATCTAACTTCATCAGAAAATTCTTTCATATGTTTTAAAACGTCTTCAACTTCAGGTGCAACGTTTTTACCATCAACAAGCATTGGCTTCATTGCTCTATTCCTTAATGCAACATGATAAACTGCTCTATTTTCTGTTGTGTTGATATGTTCACCAGCAAACATTGCATCTCTTAGGTCTTCAACTTTGGCTTCTTTAGCTAATTCTTCTAATGCAAGTAATATCTTATCATCAATTAAATTCTTTGAATAATCAAATAAAATCTTTGAACCATCATAGTTTTCGAAAACATGTGAAAATTTATCAAATCTGGTAGCATCTTTAGCAAATGCATTTCTGGTAGAATATGTTTTACCATAATCATTGTAAATTTTATCCAATGCTTTCCAAGCTGGTAATTCTAGAGGTGATGACATGTTTTATAGTATTTAATTGAGGTGTAGCGTTATACCGATATAATCGAAGGGAAGGGAAAAAGAGCTAACACAGCAATTTTAATAAAATTAACTCACCTGTTGATGAAGGCCAAATTAAATATTTTTCTATCTCTTACGCCGAATCAATCGGATCAGCAAAATCCATATTTCCTCACCACATGTCGATTGGAATAACTTTATACCCTGACATAGCTAGGCAGTATATACTGTAACATGTTCCAATTGCTTTATCTAACTTAGTCATATGTCTATTGTTAAGTTCTGATTAATTGAAATCACTTTAACCTCTTAATATTAATCTATAAAGTTTCGGCGGTTAATTCTATATAACTTTTACTTTTATTTACTTATACTTCGTCCCATAAATTTTTAGTGTAAGAATCTATCTTTGATATAGATTCCTTTATTTTCTGTAGATCAGCAACAATCAAATCATTTTTAACATTCAGATTTTTAAATGCTTCACTATTATTAATATCAAATTGTGCTAATTCATTTGTCAGGACGTCTTCATCATCTTCAATGCTAAATTCCTCAAATTTATC
This sequence comes from Kregervanrija fluxuum, assembly GCA_003707275.3. Classification (NCBI taxonomy): domain Eukaryota; kingdom Fungi; phylum Ascomycota; class Pichiomycetes; order Pichiales; family Pichiaceae; genus Kregervanrija; species Kregervanrija fluxuum. The sequence goes on from PPNM03000027.1 coordinate 101,286, forward strand.
CCAAATCTGATAAAATTCCTCAAATGAATTTTCATTCATTTTGACCATATCTATCAACAACCCAAGTTGTGATAACTTCAAATTATTTAAATTTTCAATATAATCATCATTGAAAAATTTTAACTTCTTCAACTTTTTAACTTCTTCTAAAATGTTTAAACTTTTATACATTTTATCCTGATTATCTTCCATTTGCCATGTTGTTTTCAATTTATCACCCGGCTTAATTTTTTCTAAATATCCATGTTCTTCATCTAAATCTTCATTATCATCATAATCTTCTTGGGTTCCATCATATGCGTAGTAATCGCCTCCAGAGTCAATATAATCTGGTTCACAATTTCTTCCTAAATTGGAATTGGAATTGGAATTGGAATTGGAATTACTATATGTGGGTATAGTACGAATTGGATGGATTGGAACAAAGTCGTAAGTTGAAATTAATGACATTGTTTTCATTTTGTCTCGATTTTCAGATGATTGGTACCCTTCAACATTATATGGATTATGACTAAATTCTATATTACCTCCATTGAATTCATGATCTCGTTCATTAGCGTCTTGCTTTCTTTCTTTTTCACCATATTCTTCATCGTCCTCCTCATCATCTGATGGCAAATAATCTAACGAACTTTCGGTATCCAATGCTTCCAAATCAACCTTTGAATCTTCGCTTGCATTATCAGGAACATAATTATTTGATTCATTAGACTTTATATGAGAATGAATAGGTGTTGTAGGAAATAAACTATTAGAATCTAAGGATAATCCCCTCTTCTGGTATACTCTTTTCGTACTACCTATAGAATTTGGAGTTTTATTTCTAACTAAGGGTGAAGAATGCGAAGTTGTTGTATGTAATCTTGGTTGTTGCATTGTCTTCTTTATGGAAATCTATTGGATTAGTAGAATTAAAAGAGAGTAAAAATTGTAAGAGAAATTAACGGCATGTTTTTTTATCTTAATTGAGCCTTTTTTTTTATATTTTTTTTCTTTAATATGAAAACTCTGTAAACAACGTCAATGTATACAAGTCAAACAAACATTGGATTTGATATCAGTAGTTCCGATGATGATATTCTACAACAGATTACATTAACTAGCCTTCGAAACAGTGAGAACATCCGCCACAACAATGATAATGATGATAAAAATAATAATAAACCACCACAAGCTAACAAGCGAAGGAAATCATCAAACAAAAGACAAGAATGGAAAAAGCTTTTATGGTATAAACAAGTATATGAAGATAATTACACAGATAATTCATTTCTTTCACAACTGAAAAGAAATTCAACTGTCGTTAATTATTCTTATTGGAAATTGATAAAAGATTTCTCATTAATTGTGCTTCACCTGTCATTAATTATGTCCGTTAATTTAGTTTTTTTCGGTATTTATAAATTAAACTGGAATCCAGTTAAACCAACAATAATAAGTTCATTTCTAACTATTTTATGTTTTATTATATATGTTGTAACATTAAAGATTCGTCGAAACCGTGAATTAATTGATCTTCAAAAGTTAAAAATCAAACAGTTGTCAAATACGTTTACGATTGAATCACCAACTCTATCAATAAATCTTGAAGAATATTTAACTGAACCAAGTTCACCTTCATTTTTCAGTACTTTTAAATCTTCAATTTTAATTTTGCTATATCTTTTAACATTATCTCCAGTTTTAAAGTCACTCACAAATTCGACTGCATCGGATTCAATTTGGGCATTAAGTGCCTGGCTATGCATTTTAAACGTTTTTTTTAATGATTATCAAATTGATTATCCGATTTATACGAGATTTGATAAAGAACAAAAACTTCGACAACATTTATCAACGTTACCAAATGTTGTTGCTCTGGCGAATGGTAATTCAAACTCTTCGTTACAAAATAAATCAAACTTATCAAAAAATATTTCATTATCTAACGCAATTGTACTTGCTTCAAGACTTAATTCAAACTTATCTGCATTTTGTTTCATTTTATTCAGTATTCAAGTTTGTGGATTATTCCCAGTCTTTAATAATTTTACACGGAGGTGTCAATTTTGGTCATTTCATTGGTTTCAAATAATTTCAATTGTAGTTTGTGTTGATTTTACAATTCTAACAATATTTGGATGGGGAGTCTTTCTATCATGGGTTTCTCTACACTTTATAATTGTTTTTATTGGACCATGGTATTTTTTAACATTACAAAAATATAAAGATGAACTTCAAGGACCATGGGATCCTGCAAAACCTATTGTCAAATCTATATAAATAAATAATACATTCATCTGCTAACTAATTGATAAATTAATTATTGAAAGACACCACCCGCTAAACATAAATTCCGTCTTGTAAAATTAACTTTATAAACTGGAGTTCTTTTAGTAAAATAAACGGCCAAATGATCAGCGGAACCATGAGCATATGCATTTTTTTTATCTTCCTTTTTATTTTCGTTATTATTATTGCTATTGTTGTTGCTGCTGTTGTTGTTATTGCCAACGTTATTATTATTATTACCATTAAATCGTTCAGGCTGACCAACACCGCCGACAGCATCTGCCGTTCCACGTTTAATATCCCAAACACGTACACTACCATCCTCACCACCACTAACAACCACACTACCTTCCATACTCCAAGATAACGAATAGATACTATTTCTACCATGACCACGCATAGTCTTCAATTTTCTACCTGAAGAAATATCCCAAACATGAATTAAGCCATCATCACCTGCAGAAACCAACCATCTACCATCGGGAGAGCATTCTAATGCATTAATTGACGTTGTATGACCAATGAAAACTCTAACTGACTCGCCTCTTGAAATATCCCACATTCTAATCGTTTTATCACTTGAGGCTGTGAATAAATACGTTGAATTTGGATGAAATCTAACAATATCTACATCATTTAAATGTCCTGCAAATATACGTAAGGGATAAATATGATCACAAGACCATAATCTTGCAGTCTGATCATGAGAAGCGGTCGCAAAGTAATGGCCTAATGGAGAAAACTTAACATCCCAGACTGGAGAATTATGACCTTTATAAGAAACCAAAGGAGTGAAAGTATCCATTGACCATAACTTCACGGTTTTATCTTCTGAAGATGATAATAAGTAATGATTATCAGGTGAGAAGGATAGTCCATAAACTGATCCACTATGACCGATTAATCTACGAGTATTGTTAACTGGCAAACCATCAATTGTTTCATTCAAAGGATCGTTTTTAAGAACAGATTTTAATGGTGAGCCATCTATACTCCAGATTTTAATGAAAGAATCCTGAAATCCACCTGCAATGATCGTTGAATCTGAATTAAATTCTAGTGATGTTAAATCATTATTTGTATTATGAAATGTATACATGCAAACTGATGGCAATGCAGCTTGAACAGGTGAAAGCTTGATTTTTGATCTTGAATCTTGAATTTTCAAAATTTCTCTTTTCAAATCATAAATAGATTTTTGAGGTAAAGGTAAAGAATCCTTTAATGGAGAATCATCATTATTTGGATCAACTTTGAAATTTTTATTATATTCTTCCAATAAAGTGATTTCAGGTTTCTTATTATTTGATTCTTTTTGAATCGTATCACGTTGCTTTAATTCTGCTTCTAATTCTTTTGTAAACTCGGGATCAGTTGGGTATGGCCCAAGTTTTAAATCTTTTTCGTTGTCAAGCAAAAATTGGTTTACATTATTTGAGTTATTTGAGTCATTTGAATTATCCGAATTGATTAATTGATAAATTAAAGGTATGCCTTCCATATTTTTTAATGACTGATTTTCATCTTGAACTTTGGTTGAAACTTCAACTTGATTATTAATTTCAATGCTTTTGTTTATAATTCTGACAATGATACCACCGCCAATACCTTCGTTTTCATTCAAAAAACTTAAAACAAGATTAAGAGAAGTATTAGAAACAATTATTTTATATTTGTTGTTTTCAAAAATATTAGCAATCTGGTTCTCTAACAAATGACTTGGCAATGAAATGCCACCCAAACTCTTAATTTCATAACTGTGTAGTAGTAAATGATCATTTTTAAAATTTTCATAGAAATTCCTTGCTTCATTAATTTCATTTCTTTTAATTAGTGATAAATAAAGGTGGACAAAAATTGGGTATAGAAATTTTTCCAATTCGTATTTGTACATTTCCAAAGAATTCTCACACCAAGTTCTAAACATTAAGTAAGCTCTACCAAACATTTTCGGGTCTTCGTCAAATTGTCTTTGTTTGGAAATGTTTTGATTTTGCATAAACTGTTGTTGCTGAAATTGGATATTTGATCTATTTGAAGCTGAACTCGTAGGTAGCTCATAATTTGAATTCGATGGATTTAATTTAAAAGTCGGCTGGCCAGGGATTTTAGTGGATTCAACTCTAAGCGTTGCTTCAGTTTGATGGTAGCCTTTCTTATTCAAATAATCAAGCACGATCTTATTTAAGTCGGCTGGTGAAAGTTGATGTGAAATTGATGAATTGTTCCCACCTTGTGGTGCTGGCCTTTGTTGTGGAATGTTTCCGCCTCCACTTCCGGTGGCATTTCCACTGCCATTGGGTTTTTGCTGTTTCTTATTAGGTAATGGTTTATTCGCAGACATTGATCAACTTATTTCTGAACAGAAACTTCTTGTTGTTAGTTACAACTTTGAATAAACAATTAAAATTTCAACAATTTTGAGTGGCACAGGTTGCACGTGTTGAAAAATGACAGATTTTTATTGGTATCAAAGTTAATATTACAGACATTACTACATTTACTATTTATTAATACAAAAATTATTCAACTATAAAAATCAGTCTGCTAATGTATCATAAGCTTCGGCTATACTTTATTCAAAGCATATTTAAGAGGCGATAATGAAAATACATATCCACCCTCATAAGGACATCTTCTTATCAGCTACCAATCATAAACGCACACAAGTTGATTGTATCGTTTTTTACGAAATCCTATTCTCGAAGGCCGTTCAGATTTTTTTTTTTTTTGATTCTCTGATTCTCTGATTCTTTGATTAGTTTATACTTATCACAATATAAACATATATAGATAGACAGATCCTTTCTTTCTCTTTCTTAATTTTATCTTTTTTTGTATAAAATTGACCACACCAACAAAAAATGTTTACTTATGAAGAGCTTTTACCTATTGGATCATTACTAATGATTACCAGTGCTTCTTTTTTTTTGGGAGTTTTATTTGCAAATTGGCCATATAATTATTATACATTATGGGACCCAAATCCTAGTGATGCAATGATTGCAAGAACATTAACACATTACATTAACTGGGTTGAAGTTCCAAAAGCAATTCCATATACGATGTATGGCATATTATTTGTTGGATTTCTTGGAGCATTTATTAAGATTTTTAAACCATCTGAAGATGTCAAATATTTTGAATACGGATCCTTACTTCTTTATGTTTTAGCTGCATGTTGTTATATTACTAACGTTAGAGTTGGAGCCTTTTCTGCAAAGGCTGCTGAATGGGGTGAAGTTGACGAAAGAACAGGTTTGGCGGTTATTGGTGCAAGTGAAGTCATCATTGTCTTCATCTTAGCATTTTTAGTTGTTTTGCAATGTGGATTATTCTTCGCTCAAAACGAGGATAACAAAGTTAAAGCTGCCTTTTTATTGAAAGAGTTGAAAGTTAAGGTAGCAAGAGCTGAAGCATATGAAGCATCACAAAAGAGCCAAAATTCTGATGGCAAATTAAATAAGGGTAAGTCAACTGGATCTTCGACAAAGGAGACAAAGGAAACTATTAGTAAAAAAAAATAGTAAATTATATAAATTGTGTACTTTACCTATTGTATTTTATTTTACCTTATTACTCTACTTTACTTATACACTTTACTTTACACACTTTACTTTTTAATCTGAATTGTAATATGATAAGAAATATTTCGCACAGTTTTCATTTACAATTTTAATTCCTTTACCGCTTTTACTGCTTCACTTTGTCTTTTATCTGTCACTGATAGCTCTATTATGAATTTTTCAGTATCTAATTCACATCCAATACTTTCACAAATTCCACTAACAACAAATCCATCCTCAATTTTACATTCGAAGCCAAAGCCAGTTACCTTGCCATACGATTTCAGCCAATTACCAGATTCAATTGACAAACTCGTTGAAATTATAGAAGAAAACAAATTGAAGTCAATCGATGAATTAATCACTATGGAGTTAAATTTAATTAAGAAGTTGAAAACTATATGGTCTGATGCTGACATTTCGGCTTTCAATGAATGGGAAAAAAATGTTCGTAAAGCATTACCTGGATATATTAAAATTGACGGTTCGACTGGTATAATGTCACCAACAAAGAAATTTTCATAACTTCATATAACTTGAATATATAATATATAACTGTGATATAATTACCCTAATTAATATAATAATCATATTAGATACCCCAGGACTTTACTTACGCCATTATTTAGTTTTGTATAGAGCACGACATTTTCCACCACAATTTTTTACACATTCTTGAATTCTCGTCGAAATTTTTTTCTCTCTTTACTTTTTAGAGTTACTAATCATATTTTTTTCAATTAAGGAATAGGATAATTGAACTTTTAACTAAGTCTTACTTACATATAAGATGTCTTTGCAGGTTTATTTATCTAAAGAGAAGACACAGGATGCATTCATTAGTAATTTGAAGTTATCAATTGCATGCCAAGTTTTCAATCCTACAATTAAACCGATAATTGATATCGATGGTGAAAAAGATTTGATTTTAACCAACATTAAAACTGGTTTTGAATTAATCGATGCAAATACAATCCTTAGATACCTAAAGGCAACGTCAAAAAATAATTCAATAGACGATTTCAAGAATTTAAGCGTTGAAATTGAAAAATTTGACTATGATGTTGGAAAGATTAATGAAAGTTCAATTAAACAAATCTTGATTTTTACCGATAATTACTTGAACTTTTCAAAGTTAGCTGATGAAAGCGATAAAAAAAAAATATGGTTTGATAGCTTTAAAAAATTGCCAAAGATTGAATCAGCTATTGCTTTTACCATTCAAAATTCAAAAGTTGATAGAGTTAAAGAAGAAAATAAGGGGCACAAAAACATATTAAAAGATTATGAAGTTAGATCAAATAGTTTAAATGAAAAAGTCTTACCAAAAGAGAATGAACGCAATATTTTGATCACATCTGCGTTACCATATGTTAACAATGTGCCACATTTAGGTAATATAATTGGATCAGTTTTATCAGCCGATATTTTTGCACGTTATTGTAAGGATAGAAATTGCAATACGTTGTTTATTTGTGGTACAGACGAATATGGTACTGCGACTGAAACAAAGGCATTAGAAGAAAACGTTTCACCACGTGAATTATGTACCAAATACCATAAAATTCATAAAGAAGTTTACGATTGGTTCCAAATTGATTTTGATTACTTTGGTAGAACAACTACAGAAAAGCAAACAGAAATTGCCCAAGACATTTTTTTGAAACTGAATAAAAATGGTTACTTGGAAGAACAATCAATGAAACAATTGTATTGTCCAAAACATAATGGATTTTTAGCAGATAGGTTTGTTGAAGGGGAATGTCCAAAATGTCACTATGAAGACGCAAGAGGTGATCAGTGTGATAAATGTGGTGGATTATTGGACCCATTTGAATTAATCAATCCTCGTTGTAAACTTGATAATGAAACTCCAATTCCAAAGGTTTCAAATCATATTTTCCTATCATTGGATAAGTTAGAACCTGAATTGAAAGAGTGGGTTGAAAAGTCAAGTGAGGAAGGTGCATGGTCTAAAAATGCTAAAACAATTACCAATTCTTGGTTAAGAGAAGGTCTAAAGCCAAGATGTATTACACGTGACTTAGTCTGGGGTACACCAGTTCCATTAAAGAATTTTGAAAATAAAGTTTTATATGTTTGGTTTGATGCGACAATTGGTTATATATCCATTACTGCAAATTATACCGATGATTGGAAAAAATGGTGGCACAATGATAACAATGTTAAACTGTATCAATTCATGGGTAAAGATAATGTTCCATTTCACACTGTTGTTTTCCCTGCAACTGAAATTGGTACCAAGGATCCTTGGACAATGTTATACCATTTGAATACAACAGAATATCTACAGTATGAGGGTGGTAAATTTTCGAAATCTCGTGGAATTGGAGTTTTTGGTAATAACGCAAAAGATACAGGTATCTCGGCATCAGTTTGGAGATATTATCTTGCATCAATTAGACCTGAAAATCAAGATTCTCAATTCTCATGGACTGAATTTGTTACAAAGAATAATTCTGAATTGCTATCAAACTTAGGTAATTTTGTTAATAGAATTGTTAAATTTGTTAATGCAAAATATAATGGTGTTATACCATCTTTCAATACCAAAAACTGTCAAAATTTCACTGAGATTGCATTGCCCGAATTGAATAGTTTGATTTCAAGTTACAATAAAGAAATGGAATCATGTCATCTACGTAGAGGATTAGAACTTGCAATGTTGATTTCTGCCCGTGGAAATCAATTTTTACAAGATAATAAATTGGATAATTCGCTTTATGATAATCAACCCGAAAAATCAGACGCTGTTGTTGCAATTGGGTTGAACATTGTTTACTTAGTCAGTTCAGTTATTGGACCATATATGCCTGAGGTTAGAGATGAAATTTGCAAGATTTTGAGAGCACCACACTTGAGAATTCCAGATGAATTCTCATTATGGTTACAAAACGGTCATTGTATTGGTAAGGCTAAATATTTGTTTAACAAAATTGATGAAAAAAATATTGATGAATGGAGAAATAAATACGGTGGAGTTCAAAAGTGAGATTAATTTTAGTGTATAACTGATTCATATTTATAAATGGCTTTATATTTTTATATACAAACTTATGTTAACTCTAGTATCTAACAGTGTCGTATATTGAAAAATTCGTACAATTTAGATGATTTAGCGAATTTACTGGAGATATCGGCAAATCAAACAAATATTTTCTGAAAGGTTTTTTCATAAGAAATTAATCATAATTGATATTAATTTAACAATCAATTATAAATGCACTAGACTACTGAAGATGAGCAATTCCACATATACATGTTGGGAAACACTGCAACCACTAGCCTGATGATCCATACATTTTATAACATTATATAATATACTTTATTGGAATTCTACTTCGGGATAGATCTTCCATAATTGCCAATTATTTTTACGAAAATGTTTTGTTGTCAATAATTTAATGGAGTGACGAATCAACGTTACTAATAGTGCTATCATTACTATTAGTACTATTATTGGTATTAGATACGAGGCTCAAATACACATATTTCAAATGCTAAGAACTTTCTAAGTAATTCTTGTCGTAAAATCTTAGTTAAATTACCTCATGCAATCTAACTCTTTAATTTAATATCAAGTGGGATGTTGAAAACAGCTAGATAAGTATCAAATACGTGAAATTTTGCCATAGCATACGAAATAATTTGCGTAATGCCTAGCGAAAAATATGAATCCGTTATGCAACACTAATAAATGATGCCCGTCGAATACTCTATCCTTGTGAAAACTCTTCCGCGTATAATTGCCAAAACTCTTTCTTGTCAAACAGAACAGATGTAAAACTTAGTGGGCGGACCGTCACTAAGCCTCTCCACATGTTATGCCTCTTTCTTGTTTATGCCAACAAATCTAATACAGATTTCTGCACTGATTCTACATTCTCGTAATCGAGAGCAATAGTTTGAATAAGCCTCCAAAATGGCTTCAACACAGTCACTCGCTTGCTTCGAGAATTTTTATTTTTATTTTAATTTGTATTTGTATTTTTATTTTTATTTTTATTTTTATTTTTATTTCTATTTTTATTTTTATTTTTTCATTTCCTTGTGTTAGATGGTAAACTTGTATTCACTTGTATGGAATTAGTAAAAACTAGTAAAAGTTAGCACAAGTCACTACAAATTATTGCAAGTTAGCACCAGTTATATATGTTGAAAGAAGTAGATGATACTTCAAAATGCCCAGGACAGTTGTACATTAGGCTATCTAAGATATTATAAGCTTTATAATTTAAGAACTTAGCAATAGAACAAAATGTTTAGTATCTCCACTAGTGAATATATGGTAATTATCTTAAAAAAATTTCTCCTATTTAAAAAAGGAGGAGTCGGAAAAAAAATTTTCAGATCCCGCACTTACGAGCATGCTTGTAAGGGCATTAAATATAATAAATAAATAAATAAATATGTGTGGTTATTAATTTGTTCTATTTCGCATTTAAGAAACGAAAATCTGTACGCTGTTGATATTAAAAATTTGTGAAATTACCGACGAGGCAGCAAGATTTTACAATTACTCAATTGCTTTGCATTTCCAGTAACATATGCTTCATAAAAAAAAAACTCACAAGTTAAATTATTCTACAAAGCCCGTGATATGCATAATGCAAGTTTTGTAAAACTCAGAAATATTAAAGTGGGTTGTATTTGATAATGCAAACCAATCAATTGGTTAATACATAGCAAAATGTCCGGCATTAAGATAATTTGCAAGCAAAAATAGAGTTCACGGAAAAACTGTTTCCGGCATTACATGCAATGCTTCGGCAATACATGAAAGCTATTTTCAATGTCATTAAATTTCTGAAAATTTTTCCTAACCCAATTTCTATTTTCAGTTAGCGCACATTAATTTTTTTTATTGTTTTCGTCCTAATTTTTTTTTTTTCTTTATCAAAGTTCCCGAATACGCAAACTTAATATTGTTCAAAAAAAATATAATATAATAACTTTCCACTCGTCTATTATTTCGATTTAACATCCTGTACAGGATTTATCTGTTTTTTTTTTTTGTTTTGTTTAGTTGATTGATATTTGGTTTTCATATTCAAATTTATAATATTATATATACTGCACCACAATTGTATGTATAGATTTGAATTTTTTGGTTTATTTTTCAATTTCTGTTTCTATTTTTATTAATGACATTTGTTAGAAAACCTCATAGAAAAACAAAAACCGGTTGTACTTCGTGCAAGAAAAGAAGAATCAAGGTATGTGTTCCATTTTATTTTCGTTTACTGCGTGGTTTTGGCGAATTTTTAGTACTAACTGCGAAATGTTATTTCTGCTGCTATAGTGTGATGAAGGTAAACCAACTTGTCTGCGTTGTCAAAAAAGAGGGCTACAATGCATCTATGTACCTGTCATTACGAAATCTAAAGATGATTTCTTGAAATTCAAAGTCCAAAATTCTCATCCGCAGCTGATACCAAATTCTATTAAGGACCAGGGAGACAATTCAATTAAAAATGAACAGCATCAGGATCAGCAGGGTCAGTATATAATACACCAAGGAGACGCCCAAAGTTTGCAAGCTTTACAAAATTTTCAATTACCCCCTGTAATCCCAGAACCATTTTCACATAGTATACCATTCAGTCAATCTGCATCTCCGCTAGTTGCTAAATGTTACCCATTTCAACCTCAACCTATGGAGTATCACCCACAGCTCCCACAATATCAAGAGTGCCATATTCATCAATACCTTCCACAGCAAAGAGAATTTATTCAACCGCCTCCACCATTCACCAACTATGATACCCACAAACAACAGCAGCATCCACCACGCATTCCATCGAGAGCACAATTACAATATCAGCACCAGCATCAACCTCAGCATCAACTTCAGCATCAACTTCAGCATCAACTTCGACATCAACACCAGCATCAACTTCAGCATCAAAATCGGCCGCCTCTTCCAATAATGGTTTCTCATAGTTCGGCATCATCTTCACCTTCTCTATCTTCATCGCGTTCAATATCTTCACTAGACCCAGATTCACCCAACAAATCGTCAGAAAATTATAATCCTTATAATAATTCAACCTCAAAAGAGCATTTTAAGAATAGACCTAGTTCATTTAATCAATATCAAATTTTCACTGGAGAATCGTGTCAATATCGAAACTATGCTCGAAGCGATTATGATTTAGCAAATCTAAAATATTTAGAACAACCAACTATCGGTCATGAAGATTTAAGTCTACCACAAAATGATATTAATTTATTGAATAAAAGAAATATGAACAATCCAACTGAAGTTAATGAATTTTTCATGAATTTAAAAAATTTTCAAAATAGATTTTTACGTCCCTGTACGTTGCCATATTACAAAGTGATAGGCTTTAATGATCAGAATTTAATTACAAACTCAAATCCATATCCAAATCTAAATCCAACTCCATATCCATATCCAAATTTAAATACAATTGCAAATCCAAGTCCAAATTCAAATACAAATTCAAATTCAAATTCACATTCAAATATAAATTTAAATACAAATTCAATCCCAAATCCCAATCCAATAGATATGATGTTTATTACCCCGACAGCAGATTTATCATACCTTTCAAAATTACACCTAAATCCATCTATTTTATCTTACGCTTGTTATACAGAGATAATTATAAAATTGCAACAACACATTATAAATGTTTTGCCGTTTAAAATTTCAAGCAATATTTCAGTCAGAAAATTATTACTTGAAACTATTCAATTCAATGGTTTATATAGTCATTTGTCACATATATTCAATGCAATAGCGTGTATGGATTTTTATTACACACAGTTATTAGATGAAAAAAATAAAGACAATGTTTTCGATTTTCAATCAGATGTTTACTTAACTTTAGCGGACTATCATATCTCAAGATCAATGCAATTATTAGTAATTGATATAAAAAAGGAAGAAACTTGTAGACGGGCATGTTCATTATATTTAACTTCTATGATGCAAATCTTTTATTCTGCCTGTTCACCAGTACATAAGATCGCATCTAGTACGTTCATAATGTTGTATAAAAACCTTGAATTTTTAGATGACAATTATTCACGTCCGATGAGCAAATGTCTAGTCTTCAGCAAAGCTATGGGAAAAATAAAAATTCATAACTTCAGTGAATCAGCAGTTGATTATTTTCCCGAATTTTTGTATAGCATTGTCGATGTTGATTATTCAATTCACAATAGTGATGACGGTAACGAAAATAAAATTGATATTCAAACATTAAGCGACAATAAGAAAGAAATGTTAATAAAAATGGTTGGTAAACTGGAGCTTTTGTATCGAGTTTATGAAAATAATGATTTACTAACGACAGATCCTTCAAATAATGATTCGCAAGATATTGAAAATGTTGATGAGTTAGCTGAACACTCTGGAGATGTTCAATTTGGTAATAGATTGGAAGAAGATTTTTTTATAACTTTATTCAGGTTATTTCAGGATTGTCCTGAAGATTTTGTTGACATGATTTCAATTGGGGATCCCAGGGCTTTAATTATCGTTGGTTATTCAATTATGTTATTGGCTTCTAAAAGGCATCAATTTTGTTCAGCGTCCGCATATAGTGATGAAATTGATTTTATTTTAAAGAGGTTAGACAGAGTCAAGAATTCAGTGTATTGGAAATCATGGTTGAATCCTGTTGTTACAATGCTAGATGGATTATAACGAATAACTCATTTTGCCAGCGTGGTATACTAAATTTTCTTTCCGTTACATATATATGGGTATATTTACTGCATTATTTATTTTACTTGCTTTACTTCACTTTAATCTAATTTATTTCATCTACTTCACTTCTCTGTCTTACTTTGCTTTGCTTCACTTTATCTTAATTTCATTTCCTTTACTGTAATTTACTTTTTACTATAACTTACTTTGCTTTAATTTCTTCTATTTTGTCTTAATTGAGTTTTCTTTAATTTTATTCACTTGCTTCAGTTCCTTTTTTTGCATTACTTTGATTTGCTAAGATTAGTTCGCTTTAATTTCGTTTTTAGATTCTTTTTGAATAGCAATTCTAATTCTAAATTTAATTTCAGAGACCAGATTTAACTTATCAAGTCGAGACCACGAGACAAACCCGCATCTCATATATTGGACTGGTTGTTCTGCAAAGTTAACCTCTTACAAAATGAAAATATTGTTTTTGCGAGCAAATAAATTTCTCATGGCAATTTAGCAATCAAGAAATAACAGGTATGCCATAGCTTCATTGAGTAGGCTTAGTTTTGATAATTCCCAGTCAGCACATTCAATTTTATTAATGCGTTTTGCGAAGAAGAACCCTTATGCCGAACCACATGGATAAAAAAAAACCACATGCTGCATATGCGATATAAAAAGTTAAAACACTTCTTCACTGGTCGTAATTACACAGTCTCGCTATACAAGCTATACAATAAGAATATTTTCAAAATTAAACCTGTTCGAAATGTTTTGTTGTTTTTAAACTTTGTTGCCTTGTAACTATATATACATCTTCAGTATTAAATTAATAAAAATCTAAAATTCTTACAGGGAAAAACATATACAGAAAAATGTTTTGACTATATCTATCTATTGCTTTACTTTGCCGTGCATTAAAATAGATATTCCTTTCTTCAATTTAATTTGTCAATTTTTATGTGAGATATTACCACAAACAGAATTCACATTTAATTTTCTCTAGGACATGCAATGTTAATACCACTTTTATGCAGATAGGTGTTTTATATTTATGTTGTTTACGACATTTATGACCTTTATGACATTTATATTACTTGCAATATTTGCAATAGTCATACTACTATATATGTTATTTGTATTATTTATATAGTTTATGATGCTTACATAAGATGTCTATGTTTACGCACTTGGTCACTCTTGCTACCGGGCTGATAGTTGACTAATATAGTAATCAACTAATTTGGTGCATGGATATCTAATTTGAACTCGAAAAAGTATATTATGCTTAGTTCATTGTACAATAAAGCCAGAACATCCTTCCCTACTTTTCGAAATAAGACTACCATATTAGCTACAGCCCTATATGCATTTCTAATCATAGGTTCATGGAATCTGAAAAACACTCGTCAGCCAATCAACGCTGGCTCCAATGTTTCTCCTTTTTTTCTCTCTTTTTTACTTTTTTTTGCCATTTTAACATTTTTTGGTTTCACATTCTCAGCGTTTTAGAGGACTTTGCGCCACTCCAACTGAGGCGCATTATTATTTTCTCGCTTACGACCACCGGTAAATTTGCAATTAATTTATTTTATTTTGCAAATTTATGAAGAATTCTTGTCCAGAAGTTAGCATGACGAACATAATAAAAGGTTATGTTTTAGTTTCCGTAGTAGCGTTACTTATTGGAATATGATATATAAAATACTACTGGTACACCCAAAGTCTATTTACCACAAGTTTGCGTGCATAAATCCATTTGGTCAAAAAAAAGTAAAATGGTCGTAAACAGTAATGTATATACCTGGTTTTATTGCCTTTAATGCGGAATCACGAGCTCTGTATAAGAAACTAATTTCATCAACTAAGTTTATGCAAGAGTTTATATAGAATAACCAATTATAGGCGGCTAGCATAAAGTTTTCCTCTAATTATAACTCTTCACAGCTCATTTGAGGTTTTAACCTTACAATAGAACAATAAGTTATTACATGCAAGAATAAAAATACTATTTTCTTTTCATGCATGTCCAATAAAGCAGGAAAATCGTCCAATAGTCATTATTAAATTTAATCAATTAAAATATTGCTTTCAAGCACAGCATCATAATGGCATGATTAACAAGGGAACAGTGACAGGAAAATCATATATTAACGAATCAGAAAATGAAACCAAGATTTAAAAAAGTGTATTCAATATTAGAGACGTCATTAGAAAATTTCCGTCAGAACAATAATTTACGCATGCAAAGGAGACTTTAATTACTACTATTATCAAAGTTAATTTTATCAGAATCATTAGTAATATGCTGATCTAGGCCCAATAAGCGAACCTGGTATCTGGTTGTTGAGATAGTATTTAAAATTGCTATTCTAGTTTGGAATACTTTGATCTCCCAATTTTAAATTTGTCTAAGAATAAAAAAACTTGGCAAGCTCGATTTGAAAATCCTCAGTCCTATAACTAAACGACAATATCAAATTATTTAATTATCTCTTCACTGTTAATATAATATCTCTAATTGCTGATTTCTATCCCGCAAAACTAGTGCTAAGGATATGAAAAGATGAATTATGTTACCTTTTTTCAAGGATTGAACCAGCTGAAAGCTTGGGATCTAGCCCAACTGCCGGCTCCCACATTTTTTAAAATTTGATTACAATTTGGAAATACATTTCAAGGTATGTATTAGATGACAATATTAATCATTAGAGCCTTCATAGGTTTCAAATATTTTGCCAATCACAGACTTCAGAGTTTAGATAGGATCCAAGAATGAGAATCGACGCTGCACTATTTTTGCTTTCAAAATGCGCATTTTTTTCTCCAATATACTGGTCAATAGTTTTTGTAAATATGTATGACCATTTGAAATATTTTAAAAGAACGATTTCAAATTTTGTTATTATCACTCATATTGTCATTTTTTCCGTAAAGTAAATTGATATATTAAACACTGGGCAAGAAAATCGCTGAAAATTTATCTATATATATATAGATTCATTCAGAAGAAGTTTATAAATTTTATAAAGTTAAAGGAGTCTTATCTTCTCTGGCCTTTTCACCATACTTCTTAATTCTGATAGCTTGAACAGCAATGAAACCAGAGGCTTCTTGTGGTTCGAAACCAGTTAATTCATCCATAGAAGATTCAGTTGCATCATATAATTTTTCAGTTGATGACGATCTACCTAAGATGCTTAAAGAACCCTTGTAACATCTGGCTCTAACAACACCGTTAACGGTATTTTGAGATGGTTGAATCATAGATCTAACATATTCACATTCTGGTGTGAAATACATACCATTGTAAAGTAATTTAGAATAAGATGTGGTAACAAAATTATCTCTTAGGGCTCTAACTTCTCTATCTAGAGTTAAACCTTCTAGATCGATATGGGTAGATCTCAAAATTGTCAAACCTGGAGTTTCATAACAACCCCTAGATTTAATACCAATGAATCTATTTTCAACAATATCAATTCTACCAACACCGTTTCTTCTGGCAATGGCATTGGCAGTTAAAAATAATTCAACTGGATCAGTAACTGAAGAACCATCTGCTAAGGTTATTTTAACTGGTTTACCCTTGGAGAAATGAACTGAGAAATCTTCTGGAGTTTCTGGAGCATCTAATGGATCAACAGTTAATTTCCACATATCCTTTGGTGGAGTACAATCTGGATCTTCTAAAATACCTGCTTCAAATGAAATATGAGCCATGTTTTCATCTGTTGACCATGGTTTGGCCTTAGTCTGAGTAACTGGAATATTTTTAGATGCAGCATAGTCTAATAGATCTTTTCTACCTGCAAATCTCTTGAAGAATTCTGGATCTCTCCATGGTGCAATAACCTTAACATCTGGTTTTAAGGCATAAAATGAAAGTTCAAATCTAACTTGATCATTACCTTTACCGGTACAACCATGAGAGACTGCGAAACAACCTTCCTGTTCAGCAACGTCAATTTGTGCTTTAGAAATAACTGGTCTAGCCAAAGATGTACCTAATAAGTAAACATTTTCGTAGATGGCATTGACTTGAATTGCTGGATACAAAACATCTTCAACAAATTCTTTTCTAACATCAACACAAACATATTTGGTTGCACCAATCGCTAAAGCCTTCTTTTCAGCAGCTTCAAAGTCTTCTTCTTGACCAATGTTAGCCATGAAAGCAACAACTTCGTAGCCTTCTTCTAATAACCAAGCTAAAATGACTGAGGTGTCTAAACCACCGGAATATGCTAAGCAAACTTTACCTTTGGACATTTTTAAATTACTATTTTTTTATACAAATCAATTAAATTAATGATGATAAAAAAAAGGAGGAAAAGAATAAATGTAATAGAAGAGTGAAGTTGCGAATAAGTTCAATTAAAAAAAAAAGTAGAAAAACTTTTCATAAAGTGAACGCTGACTCACCCGGCAAAGTAATGGCTGCCTAACCATGAAAACAACAAATTTCCGCCTTCAAAACTACTTTGTTTGGAAATCACTATGTGTAGGAAAGATAATCTATATTAATACATAAAGATGTCTTTAATAGGAAATTTTTAATATTCATGTACGGCATTTATTTTTATATTTGAATGCGTAATAGAGGTTAATCCAAATAGGTAGTTCTGGGTACGCGTTTAATTTCAACTTTTTTGTTTTATCTCCAACGATATTTGGTTCTTCCTTTCTTCTCCTGAAATTGTGGTGTAATTTTCAGTGAAAATTTTTTCATGAAAATAATTTTCTATATTTTCTTAAAGACTGAAGAATCAAGCTCAGTATTGATCTCAATACTTGAACTTTTACAAAATAATGTACTGTTTCATAGTAGGGTTTTTTCTTTAGATATACAAACTTAGGATGCCCTTGCACCATTACCTAATTTCACGTCACACACTATAAATGTATGAATTATTTTTGAAGCATCTTAGAAACTATTAATTCGGGCATTCTAAAATACATAAATCTATTGCTTTGAAATCATGGTAAATATGAGTAGTATGAATTAATTAGTTTTTCAAATTCTTGTGTGTTCAAGACCATGATGAACACCTAATCTGTCGTAACAGCTCAACCGGCTGCTATATCAAAAAATCTAGAAATGTACGTCGATCGACGCAAAAGCTGTGGCGGTTCAAAACAACTCTTAGCGGGCAGCCTAATCCTAAAAGGGTGATTTTTATCCGCCAATTCTCAAATATTTGTATCTGACTCCACAAGATATAAACTTCTTGATTTCTCCAATTTTGAAAAGTCATTTTCATCTTTCTCAAAGTATACCCTTTTGCCTTTTATACATATAGAATAATTAAAAATGTCCGAAGAAGCTGATATCAAAAAGTTTGCCGAAAAATACGGTATTAAAAATATCGATTTAATTCAAACCGGTGCTTTTATCAACGGTGAATGGTATCATAATACCGAAGATACTTTTGCTGTTGAAGATCCAGCAACGGGTGAATCTCTTTTAAATGTTGTTAATACCCCTATCGAAGTTGTTGAACAAGCTATTAAGGATGCTAAAATT
Organism: Kregervanrija fluxuum; assembly: GCA_003707275.3. NCBI lineage: Eukaryota > Fungi > Ascomycota > Pichiomycetes > Pichiales > Pichiaceae > Kregervanrija > Kregervanrija fluxuum. The sequence continues at coordinate 120,346 of PPNM03000027.1, forward strand.
GCATTTGAAAAGTTTAAGAAAGAATCAACTGGTAGATCTAGAGGTAAACTTTTAAAAAAATTATTTGATTTAATGACAGAAAATGCCGAAGATTTAGCTAAAATTTGTACTATTGAAAATGGTAAGTCGCTTGCCGATTCAAGAGGTGAAATCAGATACGGTTCTTCCTTTTTTGAGTGGTTCTCCGAAGAAGCTCCAAGAATTAATGGTGATAATATTTCATCTGCTGATAATTCTAAAAGAATTCTAACTTACAAACAACCAATTGGTGTCGTTGGTATTCTCACTCCATGGAATTTTCCATCTGCCATGATTACAAGAAAACTTGGTGCCGCATTAGCTGCTGGCTGTACTGCTGTTATTAAACCAGCTACAGAAACCCCCTTATCTGCTTTAGCTGTCGCTCACTTGATTGAAAAGGCAGGTTTCCCAAAAGGTGTCGTTAGCGTTATGCCTGTTGATCAAGAAAGAACAAAAATTATTGGTACATTATTCTGTGAATCACCTTTAATCAAAAAAATTTCATTCACCGGTTCTACAGGTGTGGGTAAATTATTAATGACACAATCTGCTTCCACTTTAAAGAAGCTATCCTTTGAATTAGGCGGTAATGCTCCATTCATTGTTTTTGATGATGCGGATGTTGATAAAGCTGTTGAAGGTGCGATTGGCTGTAAATTAAGACAATCTGGTCAAACTTGTGTTTGTGCTAATAGACTTTATATTCAGGAAGGTATTTATGAAGAATTTTCAACTAAATTAACTGCTGAAGTTAATAAATTGGTTCTCGGTCACGGTTTAGATCCAGAGACTACACATGGTCCTTTGATTCATGATAGGGCCGTTGCTAAAGTTTCCGAGCAAATTGATGATGCTGTTTCCAAAGGTGCTAAAATTTTAACTGGTGGTAAAATTGCAAAACACTTAGGTCCATTTTTCCACGAACTAACAGTTTTAGGTGATGTTCCAAAAACTGCTGTCGTTAACAAGGAAGAAACTTTTGGCCCATTGGTCCCATTAATTAAGTTCTCATCTGAGGAAGAAGTTATTGAATTAGCTAATGACACCGAATATGGTTTAGCTGGTTATTTTTTCACAAAAGATTATGCTAAAGTTTTCAGAGTTGGTGAACAATTAAACTGTGGTATGGTTGGTGCTAATTCTGGTGGTATTACCGAGGCCGCTTTACCATTCGGAGGTATTGGTTGGTCCGGTTTTGGTAGAGAGGGTTCCAAATACGGTGTCGATGATTATATTGTTCTCAAGTCTATCGTTATTGGTAACTTGTAAAGTATTGTATAAATATGTTCATAAAATCTTTTATAAGTGAGTTATATTTTAATTAAGCAAAAAAAAAATTCAAACTATTTGGGAACGATTACACGTTGAAACGCTTGTATAATAAAAGGTTTGAGCATGTAAACTTGTAATCATTAAAAAAAATATATACTATCTTGATAACTCATCATATTTGGCCTCCACTGTGTCAACTTTTTGATCAATGCTTTGAGCTTTGTCAATTCTGGTACCAACTCTAATATCGCTTTGAACCCTAAGAATACCCATTTCATGAACTTTTTCATGTAATCTTCCAATTAAATCCATCACTTCTGACCACTCACCTTCAATTGCAGTACCTGCACTATGTAAGCGATTTTTTAAACCACTTTCCCTAATGAGTTTTTCACATTGAACAATGTAATCAGAAACAGAAGGAGTTGGCGTACCCACCTTAAAGGATAATATCATTAACAGTTAGTATAATCTTAAGTAAAATCAAATAAATGCTATACTGGATTCAACTTACCGGAATTAAACAGACATCTGCAATACAGTGTAGTTTAACTGGCATTTTATTATGGTTACAGTCTTATGTATCGAATAAATGATTTCAATGGCAATAGTAGATAAAAAATTATATTGAAAACGACGGCGAGTGCTTATTTAAATTATTTCTACTCGCAATAATAACTACCTCTCACTCATGATCTAATATTGCTACAGAATATTTAACTGAAAGAATTAACTTCAATATTCACATTATAAATGAGCAATTGCAACATAAAGAGATAAAATGTTGAATTAAATTTGAAAGTCTCTCAGAATACCGGGCGATCGGCTATTTTACAGAATGCAAGCTAGTCTTTAAATATACACATTTTAAATCTTTAATTAGTTAAGAATGATAAATTGTGGATAGTGCATACAATTAATCGCTTTTATAAACTCTTCAAAATTCAAGTGCCTTCTTAGGTTTTTAAACGTTTCGTATAGGTCATACCTGTATGTGACATAAACGGTAAAACATCTGCTAGCTTCAGATTTATTCAAACTTCTTTAATTTTTCTTCCACGACGTCAATCTTATCTTCGAATGTTTGCTCTTTATCGATTCTGGTACCCATTCTAATATCACTGTGAACTCTCATGAAGCCAGTTGCATGAATCGTTTCATGTAAAACACCGATTAAATCAGTCACTCTTGTCCACTCGCCATCAATTGTGATACCACCTTCATGTATAAGATATGTCAACCCGGATTCTTTAAGTAATGGTTCACACTTTGAAATTGATTCTTCTGCTGAAGTTTCAGATGGACCAAACTATCAAAAAAAAGCGTGTTAATATAAACAAATTAATTATAAATAATAAATTAAGAGTGCATACAGGTGTTAAAAAGACATCGGCAAGGCAGCCCAATTTAACGGTCATTGTTATCTTTATCTGTTTGTTGAATAATTATAAAACATTAATTAGGTTGAAAACAGAAAACAGAGCAAAGTAAATCGTGGCGAGTAAATGTGGCAAGTGTGTTAGCTTTCTATTTTTAATATTGGTATATTATCAGGACTATTGTTCTAAATTTAATTCTTAAAATACCATTCTATCAAAATAATGATAAATAATTCTGACAAAATTAGTAGTAACACAATTTTCTGTTTTCCTTTTTAAAAAAAGCTTGTATAATGGTCTTCTGTAATATTCTTATTCACTATTATCTTCTGGAACGCTTTGTTTTTAAAAAAACGTTTTTTTTTTTCAGACACTTCAAGGTAAGCATCAAATAAAACAGCTGTTGTGGTAAGCTAAGATTAATATGACTTTGGATCTTACGATACCTAGATATCTTTCGGTAGAGGCCGAAAATTTGTTGTTAAAACTTATCACGGATTTCCAAGAAGGTTATTTAACGGAAAAAGGTTACACCAAAAAACGGTTAGAAGTTCTTGAGCAATTTAAACAAGTTCCAGAATTGCCTCTTTCTGCTGCAATCACAACACAACATGATATAACACCAATACCAAGTAGAGCACTAGAAACTGTCAGTACACAAGCTTCAAGTGATACTAGATCTGAAAATCTAACAGATGATTTTTATGTTCAACCCGACCATTATGACGAAAATTCAAACTTTACTCCTTCTCAACCTGGAGTATTAGATAATGACGTTTATGAGTTCTATAAAACTCAACATCAAATTGACACAGAAATACATAAAGAATTACAAAAACCATTGGACCCTAGAGATGTCCAGTCACATATACACAATGACGGAATAGATAATCTTGCTCTAATATTAAGAAAAAGAGCAACTATATATGCAAAAAGCCCAGCAGTTTTAATCATAGATCAAAAGGGTAAAGAATCCAAAGCTATAACATGGGAGAAATTGTATTTTAGAGCTGAAAAAATTGCAAAACAAATCAAAAATAAGGCAGCATTATATCCAGGTGATAGAGTTTGTTTGTTATATCAAAATTTTGAAGTCATCGATTTTATTGTTGCTTTATTTGGATGTTTTCTTTCAAGCACTGTTGCAGTTCCAATTAATAGTGGCTTGCCTGTCAAAGAATTAGTTAAAATTATGACGGACACTCAATCACATCTTTGTTTAATGTCAGATTCGGTTTTTAAACATTTTGAAAAACAAAACAGGCAAACTAAATCAAATACTTGGCCTAAGGGAATGGATATTTGGAAAACTTCGGATATGGGAACTTATAATCCGTATACTAAAAAACAAGGTTACCCAGCTTTAAAAGTTACCGATTTAGCTTATATAGAATATTCTAAAAGTTCCATTGGTCAACTGAGAGGTGTAGTCGTTTCACATAGAACAATCATTCATCAGATGCGTATGATAGCATCTATCCTTTCTAGTTCTCCGGATATGGTGGGTTCAACGTTGGTTCATTCAATTGTAAAAGAAACAAGATCAAAAAACACCATTCTTAGTACTTTAGATGTTAGAGAATCTGCAGGTTTGATTATTTCTGTTTTATTTTCTATTTTCAGTGGTAATTTGTTGATTTGGACTCATCAAAAGACAACCGAAGTGGCAGGTTTATATGCAAATATTATTTCCACTTATAAGGTTTCGATATTGTTGTCTGATTATTTAAGTTTAAAGCAAGTTGCATATAATTATCAATCTTTCCCACAATTTACAAGAACTTTTAACAAAAAGGTGAAGGTGGACTTATCTACGATTAAGTGGTGCCTAATTAACGCTTTAACGGTAGATTGTGAATTTAATGATATGCTAAGTGACAGATGGCTGAAACCTTTGGGACATAAAAATCCAAAAAGAGTTATTGCACCAATTTTATCTTTAAGCGAACATGGTGGGGCAATAATTTCAATGCATGACTGGATAGGTAATGAAGAGCACTTAGGATGTATTTTCCATAAACCTTTGACAGAAGAAATTAATGATGAATCTGAAGATTTAGATGGTGGCGATGGTGATAGATTTTCGGAAGTTTTAATTGATAAAACATCATTAACAACAAATTCAGTGAAAATTGTAAGTGATAGACCTCCATCCGGCTCTTCGTTATATGACTCTCATGAATCTTTCAAGTATGTTAGGATTGGTGCATTTGGTTACCCATTACCGGATGCTACTTTAGCTATAGTTAATCCTGAAACTCAAATATTAAGTGGTGCCATGGAAGTCGGAGAAATTTGGGTTGACTCACACTGCATTTCAGGGGGGTACTGGGGTTTACCAGATGATACTCGTGACATTTTCCAAGCAGAATGCTCTGACTATGAAGGTATTTTAAACCTGAAATTTGTCAGAACAAGTTTATTAGGTTTTACTTATAATGGTAAAGTATATGTTTTAGGTTTGTATGAGGATAGAATTAACCAAAGGGTCACATGGTATGATCAATATCTTGATTTAAAGGAGGAAGAAAAAAATAATAAGGGAGACAATGGATCTTCATCTTCAGTACCTGAAAGCGTGAAATCCAAAGTTTCTCTAAAGATTGAATTACCTAAAAATGTCTCAAATAAATTTATTTATAAATACCACTATTCCAGTCACCTTGTTAAAACCCTTGCTAGAAATATTCCAGAAGTCTCGGATTGCTCATTTTTTAATGTCAAAGTCAATAAAGAATATTTACCTATAGCAGTTATCGAGTCAGCTTCTGCAAAGCCAACTAACGGATCAGTTAGTAAGGTTGACGTAAATGACATTGCAGGCCAAGCATTTAGATTCCTTGAACAATTCCATAATGTCCGTGTATTCTGTGTTTTAATCACAGCACCCGATTCTTTATCAAGAACCCTGAGAAGTGGCCGTTTAGAAGTTGCCAATACATTAAGTAAAAAAAAATTTTTGGAAGGAAGATTACCGAGTGTTTTTGTTCGTTTCAATGTTATTAATTCTTTAGGAACAATTTATCACGGTGAAGACCCAGAAGGTGGTATTTGGTCCAAATATAGCTCTAAAATTAGAAAAGAAATGTTGAGCTATGCTGAATTTCAATATTCCGGATTAGATTTAAGGGATTTTTGTACAGATGATCGTACTAATATTAAATTAACAGATTATAAGACTCCATATGATCTATTGCATGTTAGAGCTCTGAAACAATCTGATGAATTGGCATTTTGTTCTATCGAAGGTGCCATACTTAAAGAGCAAAGACCGTCAACTTGGAAAAAATTCGAGTCAAAAGTATTTTCGATTTGTTCATACATCCTAGAAAAGAAGCTTTTGAAAGCTGGTGATTACGTCATATTGATGTATTCACATTGCGAAGAGTATATTGTTTGTCTTTATGCTTGCTGGATGGCAGGTTATATTGTTATTCCGCTTCCACCCATTGATCCAGATGCTAAACTTTTGGAGGAAGATGTTAATTCATTTGTGGCTATTGTCAGAGAGTTTAATGTCAAGGCAATTTTTGTCAACAATGATGTTGAACATAGCTTGAAAAATAAACCAATTAGTGCAAAAATTAAACAGGCGACATATAAAATTAATTTATCATTGCCAAAGTATAGGAATACTACAAAGCATGCAAAAGAGACGTCATCAGGAAAATCTACGTATAAAATTATGGAAAACTATAGAATGAAAAAAGATAGCAGAAAAAACGAGTGTTTAATTTGGATTAGTTGGTCACAAGATCATTTCCATACTAGCGTTCGTTTAAATTTTGAGAATGTTATGGGAATGTGTCTTAATTTGAAAGAAACATGTCAAATGAGTAGTACCAAACCTATATTAGCCTGTGTTCGTCATACAGCAGGTTTAGGTTTTTTACAAAGCTGTGTTTTGGGTGTTTATCTAGGAACCACGACATATTTAATCACACCCACAGATTATGGATTACATCCAACAACATTTTATCAAACATTGTCTCGCTATCAAGTTGAGAATGCATTTATGACTAGCAAAATGTTGGCGTTTGCGCTTAAAAGTATTAATTTACAGAAATGTGATTTGAAATCATTGAAAAATTTAATGGTTGGCTGGGAAGAGCGGCCTGATGTTTCAATCATAAATGGATTTAAAGAAAAATTGGCGGCATCAAATATATCTAATACCGCAATTTCAAATGTTTATGATCATCCATTGAATCCTTTAATAACAACCAGATCATTTTTATCTTTTGAACCTCTCACATTATGGTTAGATCCGTTTGCATTATCGCAAGGTTATATTAGTTTAGTTAACCCAAATGATTCCCCAAATGCAATTTCGGTCGTTGATTCAGGTATAGTTTCAGTTAATACTCAACTTGCAATTGTTAATCCAGAAACGACTGAATTATGTAAAACTGGAGAATTTGGCGAGATTTGGGTTTGTTCTGAATCAACCGTTGCAGGTTACGCAGGTAAAGATGATAATGAAACCAATAGAGAATTGTTCAGAGGCAAAATTAAAGATTGGAATAAAGACTTACGTTACTTACGTACCGGTGATTTTGGATTTTTGCATACAGTTAAGAAGAATGTTGGAAAAAGTAAAGAGAATATTGAATTACAGTTATTATTCAATTTGGGAAAAATTGATGAAACTTTTGAATATTGTGGGTTGCAATTTTTTGCACTCGATATTGAAAAACTAGTTGAAGAATTTGTTGGCATCATTAGAGCGTGCATTTTTAAATCTGGTCTCTATGTTGTTTTGGTTGTCGAGACAAATACTAAACGTAGTTTAAGTTCCATAACACCTTTAATTGTTTTGAAAATTTTAAATAAATTTAAATTTGTTATTGATGTTATCACTTTTGTTGGAGTTGGTGATCTACCAATTTCAAGGTTAGGAGCAGTTCAAAGATTCTTAGTCGCTAAAAAGTGGATAGGTGCTGCATTAAAGGCTAGAGACAGTTTTGGAATTAATTTTGGCGAAAATTCTTCAATTAAAACATTGAAGCTTATTGATTGGGTTGAAGAAAAATTGAACAAGAGTTGAGTTACAGTTTTAGAGATTTGTATGTATTTTTAATAGTATAAGTGGATTAATAATTTATACAGGTCATATCTAACTATAAAAGAAAATAAAACAAAAATTTGTAAATAAAAAGTATAATCATAATAATCATAATAAAGTAATAAAGTAATAAAGAAATAAAACAAGGAAAAGAGAAAAGAGAAAATAAAAAAATAAAAAATAAACAGATCTATCGTAAGAATAAAAAGAAAAGCAAAAATGTTTCTTCCAAAAAAACATTTAATGTATCTAAGAAACAGATATTATTTCAACATTAAAAAAAATTGATGCATTACTATTAATCATAATCAATATGCTTAATGTCCTAATTTACCAAATTTTTCATCTAAAACTTTATTCTTCATGTAAGAATGCCATCCATCCAAGCTTCCAAAATTTTCATGTAATGCCACTATTATAATGGTCATATTATCAAAACCAATACCTGTTATTGTATTTGCCATACCAATACAATTATCTAGTATTAATTCGTTGATCTCTGTCAATTTTTTACCCAAAGAAAGTTGGTGTCTAATCAGTTCAACTAAATCATGAGATTTATAACAATCCCAGATACCATCACATGCTATTATTAAAAACTCATCAGTTTTAAGTATTCTATGTATAAAAATATCAGGCTCAACAGTAACTTGATATTCTTCAGGTGGTGTTAATTTAATGGATCTATTTGACCGTGATAACAAGATTTTACCATGGTTATGATTATTATGCATTTTAAAATTGAAATCACCGAATGCTCGACTCAATGCTAAAATTGAATTAACTCTATTTGAAGCAACATAACCGCCATCATTATGAATCCTCATTAATTCGCCTAAATTTTTGGGTTTATGATCAAATGATAGATTCTTTGTGGCACCATTTGCTGATAAAACACATCTTGAATCGCCTGAATTTGCCACTATAGTATAATTCTCAAATAATATCACAACCACGGCAGTTGATCCACTATTATTATTTGGGTAATAGTAAAACATTGAATCAACTTTCATAAAACAATCTTTAATAATTTTAGGGAAATTTAATATTTTCAATGGATCTACACTATTATTTGCAAGTTTCAATCTTTGTTCAAGCGGTAATCTTGAAATTTCTTTTTGAATTCTTTCTTTCAAGGTAAGTGGTAAAGTCTCAGACACATATTTTGAAGTACTCGTACCTCCATGACCATCAAAAACACCATAAATATTAATTTTTATACTAGAGCTATTATTATTATTATCTTCTTCACTATTGTCATCATTATCATTTTCTTTATTGGCAACTTCTTCGTGTTTTGCATTTCCTCTATCTTTTTCTTTATCTATGTCTTTGTCTGAGGATATACTGTCCCTTTTTCTGAAATTAAAAAGATTATGTTTTTTAATCGCAATTGTATCATTTAAATCACAATAAGCGTCTTCCATTTGAAACCTATAACCTTGCATTTCACCGATTGCATGGGAAATATGATCATGTTGAACAAGGGTTATATTTTTTTCAGTAACAGGTGTTGACATAAGATGACCCATAATTAATACTTTAAAAAATATAGATATCGATATTCAGATATGATTCAAGTGAAACGTTAAACGTTAATAAATATTGATCAAATTGGTATAGCAATAAATTATAAGCGGTTTCAAAGCAGTATATTCACAATATAATTATGAATATTTATTGTTATACGGTCAACAAATGTGATGAACTGTATGTCTAATAAATAGAGTGCAATGGGGTTAACAAATAGATATAGATAAGAAATGCAACAACAGCAAAAACTTCACACATTTTGAAAAATTCTTCGTTGCCCTTTTTAATTTCTTTCTAAAAAGTTATTTGGCGTCTATCGACGCCATCATGTTTTTAAACATTTAACACGTATCTTTTTTGACAGACATTGTTCTGACAGTTCCACTATCATTAATAGATTAGAAATTATATGATACCAAATATATTATAATATATTAACAGAACTATGAATAAATAAATAATAATTGAATAGTATTAGACTAAATCATACCTTGGATAATTCTTTAACAAAATTCTCACCCCAATAGCTAGCAGTATATTTACAAATGTATTTAAACATTTTATTAAAATTACCTTCCTTTTTCTCTTCACTTATAGTTAATCCTTCATAAATTGCATCAGCCAGTTCATCAGTATTCCATGGGTTAACAATAAATGCACCATTCAATGATTGAGCGGCACCTGCAAATTCACTTAAAATCAAAGAACCTTTATTTTTTTGTTGACAAGCAATGTATTCGTAACTGACTAAATTCATACCATCCCTAGTTGATGAAACCAAACAAATATCACTTGCAGCATACACTGAAATTAACTCTTGGAAATTAACCGATTTATGCATGAAGTGAATAGGAACAAATTCAACAGTACCAAACCTGCCATTTATTCGACCAACTAATTCATTAACTGTTGCACGCAAATTTTGGTACTCTTCGACATCACCTCTTGATGGAACTGCAATTTGAATTAAAACAACTTTGCCAATCCAATCAGGATATTTCTCCAAGAAAATCTCAAAAGCATGCAATTTTTGCGGAACACCTTTAATATAATCTAATCTATCAACACCGACAATTAATTTACAATCATTACCAAATTTTTGTTTTAATTGATCTATTCTATTTTGAACAAATGGGTCTTTTAAACCATTCAAAAATTTATCAACATCTATTCCAATCGGATATGCACCTATTGTTATGTCTCTATTATCATATCGAACACCTTGTGGGCTTGTTTGAATTTTTAGAATTCTTTCAATCGAACTTAAAAAATGTCTGGCATAATCATAAGTATGGAAACCAATTAAGTCGCAACCTAAAACACCCTCTAAAATTTCTCTTCTAACCGGCAAGATTCTGTAGATTTCACTTGATGGGAATGGTGTATGCAAAAAAAATCCAATTTTAACATTTTTGAAATTAGTCTTCTTTAACTTTTCTCTTAACATTGTGGGAACCAACATTAAATGATAATCATGAATCCAAACTAGATCACCATCACTAATTTTTGACAAAATTTCTTCTGTAAATAACCTGTTTGCTTCAATATAAGCAGCCCAGGCAGTTTCATCAAAATTCATTTCACCTGGATGATAATGAAATAATGGCCATAAAATTGAGTTTGAAAAACCGTTGTAGTGTAAATCCGCAATTTCATCACTGAGCCAAACAGGATAGCAATTGAATTTAGTTTTTAAATCAGTTTCAATTTGTAGTTTATCATCTGGATCTTGAATGGATAATCCTGGCCAACCAAACCATTGAAACGGAGTTTTAAGACCTTGTAAAGCAGTAACTAAACCACCTGATGACATTGAGTACGTGTAAGCATCAGGATTAGACTCATCCTTTTTAATTGTGACAGGAATTCTGTTTGAAACAACTAGAACTTTACCGTATGATGGAGACATTTTCTTTGTTTTGTTTATGAAGTAAACTTACTGAACTGATAACAGTGGTACAGATGTTTTTGATAATAAGCATATAAGAAGCAAACATAGAAAATGGCTTTAACATGAGTTAAATTATATAGGAATATGACGTATAATCGTAATAAAGGTGTACGGATGTTTATGAATATCCAACTGATGCTAATAGCTTAATAGAATAACCATATAATACTTTATTATATTAAACATTGCAGTGTATCCATATCTAATATGCTTAGATCTGAATAACAGTAAGAACTTAGTGTGTTTGTTTTTTTTTAAAATGAAATTTATACTTAAATGAATATTATTTTCTTTCATTTTAATAACGGCTGAACTTCTTCTCTTTGTTTCGGTATTTCTATCCCTAAAACTATAATCGCTATAACATTTACTGTTACTACTAATGATACTTATAAAATAAAACAAGAAATCATTGTATCGTCGATTGAAAAAAAAAATACTTTTCAGTTTTATAATTCGATCCGGTTTTGATAAACCTCGAATTTTAGCTTGTTTTCTTTTTGTTTTCTTTTGTTTTCTTCTGATCTCAATACCGTTTTTGTTTATTTTTTTCTGATATTTTTTTCTGATAATCATTGTAATCCAACAGCTACAAAAAGAATACTGGGGCTCTTGTTATATTCTATTCATTTAATACATTGTTTTCAGAAATGTTGGCGTTTATATGGTTTTTCCTATCGCCTACATCTTTACAATCGAAACCCACTGCTAATAATACCATTGATTGTGATCGAAATTTAGATCAAAATACCCTAAATCATCGTCCAAAACTTAAAACTATCAACATTCCAAATTATTTCCTTGGTGAAAACGAAGACTCAATAGACTTACAAATAAAATCATTACTTTATAATTTTAATAGATTTAAAATACCTGCTTTAAAACCATTCTTAAAACTTAATAACGAAACAAATGAATATGAATTCGACTATTTCGAGAAGACGTTTAATTCAAATAATTCATCACAGAAGCCAACAATTATAAATAGTAAATTAGATGCGATTTACAATATTGATAGATTCAAACAAGAACTATTGAATGATCCATATAGAATTTTAATTGATTATTCAAAGAATAAGTTTAGGGCAATGTTGATATTATCCGAAGATCCAAAAGAATTTAATAGAATACCAGCTTTAAATATTCCAAATTTCAATTTTTTAATCTTAAAACCAAATGACACTGAAGAAAAATATATTGATGTTATCATTAATAAATCAGGTATTTATGGTGAACATCGAATAAGCAATAGAATCAAAATTCAAATTCTATTAAAAACTATCAATAAACAAAAAAAATTAAATGACTTCCAGGAGTTTAATAAAGATGATAAAGCTAAAATTATTAGATCGTATGTCCAGAAACTAGCTTTTCATATACAAGTTGAAAGAATTTATAAAGCTTCATTAAAAGCAAAAGAAAGAGATTTAAAAAATTCAATGATGAAATTTGCAACCGATAAATCAATCCAATCTTATAAAAGTTTAAGACATGAAAGATCAAGATTATTAAATAGCAATAACATTTTACGTCCTCATTCAAATATGTTGCCAGAATTAACTTTATCGCCGTCGAAACTAAGCTCAAATTTAATAATTGATCTAAATTCTCCCGACCAAAATGAACATCATTATTATTCAGATACAAATTCGGAATCTCAAGCTTCAAGCAGTGCTAGTAGTACGAATTTTACCAAATTATTTACCCAAGAAGAGAAAAATGTTTGTTTTGAACAAAGTAAAATGGCAGTAAGAATTAGAATTGAAAGAGAAAGAAATACTTTATTTTAGTTTAATTTAATTCAATTTATTTTAATTTATTATGTTTTGTTTTAACCTGTTTTAATTTAATTGAATGACCGAAATACCCTTAAAATCCACTAGCCCAAATTTCAGAACTTTTAGCTGATCGCATTTCCATATCCATATAGATTTATTATACATATTCCAACTATATTTATACTATTACCGAAATTTCACCTTATATTATATAAATAACTTTTTATTCTAAAAATATGAAGCTGTTTTATATATAAAGTAAAAAGTGTGTCTAATATTAGCTTATTATTTTGTTATGAATACGTAATATATGACCTGTAATACATACGACTATTTTATCTATTTTAAAATTGAAGTGCGTCACAATACTGCTGGCATAGATCACTTAAATAATCTAATTTAGAATCACTTAAAACATTAAAGCATAAGTTACCTTCAGGAAATTTATATACATCAATCAAACTTTTTATTTTGGAGATGCTATTACTGAACCTCATAATAAGTCTATTCTTTTTTTCAGTCTCACTCAACTTACTTGTATTACCCTCCTTTCTTTCCTTTCTGTCTTCATCTTCATCCAAATGTTCGATTTCAATCAAAAACCCTTTAAAGGCGCCATGTAATAAGCAATTACTTGTTCTTAACCTAAATTTTTCTAAACTTTTTCCGTCCTCCATATTTGGTAATTCAACAATAGCAATATATCCCATTCCACCTTGGCCCTTGATAGTTTGTTTTAAAGTCCATAAACTTTGTAATTTTGAAACAAGTAGAAATTCCAAGTTCTCTCCACTTTTCCCACTTAAATTATTACAACATCCATTGTTAATATGTTCTAATAATTTTTTTTTCCTTTTCACTTCATTTAATGTATAATCGTTGTATCTGCTAATATCTAATTCATTATCATTTACATCGTTTTTGGGTTTATCAAAATTTATGTCCATATTAACATCACCATCTTCATCGCCGTTTTCATCATCATTGCCATTATTACTACTACAACTATTATCCACAAAATCAGATTCTTCATATGTTGAAGAATAATTCTCAAGGCAATCAATTGTTTGTGTTGTGTTTGGAATGCAGGTTACAACACTTTTATTATTATTAATGATACTAATCATTCTGTTCCCTCTATTTTCATCATTTAAATATGATAATTGTAATGTATAGAGATATCTATTGGGAACTTTTTTGGAATCCAGGGTAGGTGGCTTCGAATACTTATTATTTAAAAAAATTCTTAATTCAAACTCCCAAGGTGGTAATTGTTTTGGTAATTGATTCATGATTTGATCATGAAACTCTGTTATCGTTGTTGGATTAGCCTGTTGAACAAATAATACACTATTTCAAATTAAGAATTAAATGTCAGTATTTCAATTAAAATTAACAATCTGAAACTATACTTACGCCGTCACCATCTTTCTTGTCTAATTTAATTCTTTTGATCGTAGAACTACGGAAATAAATCCAAAACATTCAAATAACTTTGTGCGCATTCATGAATGAAAAATTTCGTACCGTTAACCAAATTAATTTTTTTGAGTTATACCTATACCATACTTTTACATCAACGAAACGAGTTATGGAATCCATATTGGAAGAAAAAAGGAAAATTTTAGAAGATTTAGAGTTGCTAGAGTTTTCAATATCTAAAAGAATCAAAATCAACCCAAACATTTATCAACCCTCAATATCAAAAAAAAATCATGGTGTACTTGGTACAAATACTAAATTAACAAAGGGACAATCCTTACTACAGCAACATGAAACATTGAAATTTTTGGAAAAGTTTGAAAAGGAAAGTTTAAGCTTATTGAAATTATTGAAAGATCAAACATTAGATAAAGATATTATAGATAAACTAAAAATGAGTCCTTCAAATAATTCTGACTTTCAATGTTTGATTGATGCCTGTGACGACTCTATTCAAACTTCTAAAAATCAGTTATTATTACATCAAACTAAAACTATTAATGATGATGAAATTTATAATATTTTTTCATGTAATGAAGATTACCACGAATTATTGCAAACTAAAAATAAGTCACACAGACATCGTATTCTTTCATCATTTACACAAAATTTACATATATCAGATTTTTTCACAATTGCTGAATCTTATGATAAATTTTTAGATTTGAATTTATTTTATAAAAATTGGTTATCACTTCCACGAAGTAAATCATTCACTCCAGATACAATTCCATCATACTTAGATTATTTGAAGTCAATAACTGAAAAAGATACAACGATAAAATTTTGTTCAATGGAGTACTTAAAATATCTCAAGGAATTATTTAATTATTTATCTTTATATTGGGTTAAGATTCAACCATTAAAACAATCGGAACGTTCGATTAAAAGGATTAAAGAAAACTTCAATGACTTAAAATACATGTCTGACCCAACAAGTAAATCAAATATTCATTGTATAGCATGCAATAGATCTTTTGCCAAATCAACTGTTTACGACGCTCATTTGAACGGTAAAAAGCACATAAAGGCACTTTCACAACATGGTGAAATTTTAAAACTGGAATATGTTACTAAGGAATTATTAAGCACTTTGTTGTTAAATCAGTTAAAGTCAACAATACATGAAGTCGAAAGAGCTCAATTATTAACAACTAGAGAAAGGGCTTTAGAAAAGAAAGAAATAAAAAGTATGGAAACGGATGAATTTGCCCCATTATCGATATTAGATGATGAGGTAGATGGAGATGGTTCAGGTAGAAAACATAAAGGAGAGGATGAAAATGATATGACATTTAATCCATTAAAATTACCATTAGGACCTGATGGAAGACCCATTCCCTTTTGGTTATGGAAATTAAAAGGTCTAGGTAATGAATATAGTTGTGAAGTTTGCGGTAATGTGCAGTATAAAGGTAGATCTGCATTTTTAAAACATTTCAAAGAGGGTAGGCATAAGAATGGTTTACAGATGCTAGGTGTGAGAGAAAATTTTGACATTTTTCAAGATTTAAATAGAATTGAGGACGTTTTGAAATTGCTAGACAACCTGCAAAAGAAACAAAGAGATGAAGTTCAGTTCATGGATAATACGGAAGAAGTTGAAGATGACGAAGGTAATGCGATGAATAAAAAAGTTTATGATCAATTAAAGAAGCAGGGTTTATTGTAATATTTATAAGAACAGTAATTTTGACAAAATTGTATTTTAAGAATAAAATTAAACAAAATATTATATAAAATTAATTGATAGCAGTAGCTTCTTGTTTCACTGATTGCACAAGATTATCTCTTTCTTCTATTGGTTGAGGTATAGCATCTGGTTTATATTTTTTCAAATAATTCAAACATTCATTCTTTAATTGCTCATTACCTTTGGCACTGGCGTCAATGTACATTTCTTTTAAAAATTCAATGCAATCGTTGAAAACAGGTGGTCTGAACATTATAAGGTATAGTAAGGGTTGGAAACCAATTTTGTATCTGATTGGATCCATGCAGACGGATCTAATTTTTGAAATGAGATCCTTATTAAGGTATGGTAATTCACTCAATAATCTAATAAAAATATTACGATCACTTGGTTCAAGAAATGGAATCAGATAATCTAGGACCTTACTTGTGTATTCAATATAAATCTTATGCTCTTCATTAAGATCTGCTTTTGAATTATTTGATTCAGAAACAACCGTTTCATTATAATACTCCTCGTTCAACCATTCAATTACACCATCTATGCGATTTTTAATATCGTCTTTAAAATAATCAAATAATGTTTCTCTAATATAGTTTGAAATATCGGGATTTGCAGTCGTACCTCTTGTCGCCAATCTTGATAATATTTTAATCCATGAGTCATCTTTCCATTTTGAAATTGCAACTTTATTTAAATCATTATTACTCTCAATTTGTGTAGAATTATCTTGAGATTTTTGAGATGAAAGTTTAATAAAATTGTCTATAATGAGTTGTAACTGTTCCTTTTTTTGGCCTGGATCTAATAACTTTGGCAAAGGAAGTGCAAAGTTACCTGGATTTGAACTAATATCAAAATTTTCATTATCTTCTTCTTGTTCATATTTAACTGGTTTATTATTGACATTAGATGGGATTCTTGCAGCTGGATCATAATCATCTTCATCAACATTCGACGTTTCTTCTTTTCCAAATTGGGCTTCACTATTCCTATAGCTTTTTTCTAATGATGTTTGCTGACTACTAATCTTAGAAATTAGATTCGTATACCTTTGGGAAACTATGTCTAAAGCTTTGATCAGTTTTCGATCATCGAGTTTGGTCAATCCCGTGATAACCATATTTGTTAACATTTCTGGAGCAATTGAAGACACGTCGAATTCAACTAAAGAATCATTTGGGTTAATTAAAGTATAGAGTCCCTTATAATCATGAGATCTTGCAAATTTTGATTCATTATAAAAGTCAATTTCACTTTTTTTAATATCTAATTTACGTCTTTTAATTCTTTGAATTTCTTCATCTTCCTCATCTTCTTCATTTGCTAGAATGCCCCTTTGTTTCTGTTTATTTGATTTTTCAATTAAATATCTTAATTTATTCTCAAATCTAGTTTTTAGTGAAGGATCCTTATTAATAAAACCTCTATTTAATAACAAAGAAATCATTATTCTATCTATTCTATCATCAAATCTTCTAATAAGCCTTAATTTTAATTTACTGGTTTCAAATTTTGGTGGTCTCTTTAATTCTGATTCATAACCTAATATAAAATTAAGAAATTTACTAGATAAAAAATTAGGTCTGGTTTTAAATAATGACATTAAAGTAGAAATAATTGTTGAAAACAAGGAAGTTGTCATTAGTAAGTCATCATTTAAAAGGTTTAACAAATTATCCATTAACATTTGACCTTGAGTATTTAAACTTGAATTATACAGGAACGGATGTGATTTATCAACCATTGAAATTGAGATGTCCTCTGTTGATTTTTTATCTTTTGCCATTGGAGGAGGTAATTGAGTTTGAATTATTTTACCAATCAATTTAACTAAAGCGTTTTTACAGCCAATTGAACGTGAAAAATCAGTATCTGAATTAAAAATTAGAAGAGGATAAGAACTCGGCCATTTTGATATAAGAAATTCTTTCAATTTGGTTAGTTCAGACCAAATTTGTTCATTTGGATTATTTATTAAGTTATAAAACATTAGATCATATGATGAAGCAAAAATTTCTATACACTTTTGAATGATAACATATTTGCACTTTTGGTTCGTGGGATCATCGATCACGATGAATCTTATTAAAACATCAATTAATTTAAGAGAATTTTCGCTTCTTAACTTAAATGATGATATTTTCCTCAAAGTATAAGATTTGTAAATAAAATTAAGGCACTGTAGTTGAAGTTTAGCACTATCTAAGGGTTGAGCAAGACTGATTGCAACAATGGTATCTAAGATCTGAGAAAAATACTCATTTTTTTCAAACGCTAGCCTGGCAGCTTCTTCAATTTGCTTAAGTTGACTTGCAATATCAGAATCTAGAGACATGTTGTTCTGAAAGGAAAAAAATTCTACTAATAGTAATAAACAAAAAATCAAATAAAATAAAGAATAAAACTAATCGTATCTGGTCACTAATAGAATAATAAAAAAAATGTAATTTGATAAGTTAAACTTGAAATCTAATTGTAAATTCTAACAAAATGGTATTATGTTAATTGTTAAATATAAAGGAATAACAGTTTAAGTACGTTATGGATTTATTAAGTTGTTCGTTTTCGAGATAAAAGCTAGTTTATTATTATTAGTGGCAAGTTCGAGTAGAATAGCAGACAAGCTATGTAATTAGAGAGCTGTTGTTGTTAATTCAGAGGAAGAAAAAGAGAGAGAAGACTTACATTAATATCAATTGGCTATGAGACGTGAAATTAAAACAATTTCTGCAATAAAATTCGCAGTTTTATATTAATGACACTTAAATATAATGACAGCCATAATTACACCTTTATTACTTTATTATTATTATATAACAGTTTATTGCACATAAAGCTAGTACTACCTTTGCATATGCGGGGGTAAATCTTCTGATTGTTGCGTTGGCTCATACACTTCATCATAATCAACATGTCCTCTGTTTTCTGGCACATAACGCATTTCATGGTCATCATAACCGTTAGGAACAGGTCTACCTTGGACTGACGCTGGTGGAGGATAATATGCATCCTCTTGATTATTATATCCACCAGGAATGTATCTGGAAGCACCTAGTTCTCTCTGCTCTTCATTGTATCTTGGAGCACCGTAATTTTCTCTCTCTCTGCCTCCTCGGTAACCTTTATTACCATTAGTGTTATATCCACCACTACCATTACCACTACCACCATCAAATCTCTCTCTTCTGTTAAAGCCTCCTCTGCCGCCTCTGCCTCCTCTGCCTCCCCTAAAGCCTCTACCTCCTCTCCCACCTCTCCCGTCTCTTCTAAACCTTCCATAACTGTTCCTCTTGTAGGGTTGTTTTTGTGCACCATTTTCAGCACGACCATATTGACGTCCTTCTTCAAAACCTGGATCCAAGTCAATTTCCATTGGTTTGCCATTTATTTTAGTCTTATTCAAATATTTGATAGCATTAAGCGCACCTTGTGACTTTTTGAATATAATAAAACAAAAGCCAGTTGGAGATTGATCATGAGCATTTAAACCCATAATAACTTTTTGAATTTGACCACATTGACTGAATAATTCAAACAATTGTTCTTCTGTAGTATTAAGAGTCAAGCGGCCAATATATATTGTTGCTGATGTCATAGATTTTTTAAGCTTGATGTAACCGTTGATTTCGTCATTTCTGGCTCTATTAAGAAGATAAGCCGAAGGTCTATCCAATCTAAATGATGAGTTTTTGAAGTTTGGAAAATCAAACTCTTTTAAAGGACTGAAACTAGCATTTGAGGTCTTTAATTCTGAAAAGTCCATTTTATATAGTTTATGCTGCAAAAGAATACTTAAACCAACTTTATTTAATATCAAACACTGGCCTCAAAATTGTCAAGTCAAAATATTTCGGTGCACTGATGTAGCTTTTATATGCTATTATCTGATTTCTCTTATTACTCTCTTAATACTCTCTTATTATTCTATCTTTTTATATATAGATGGTTTAGACAAAATAAATATATATTGTATATGCCGTTAGCTTTTGCCTAATATCGCTAATTCTGTTAAAAACTTATCAGGCTATTGCAGAGTCATAGCATAGATTGCACTAAGAAACAATAAAATTGCTGTCACAGAAACATTAACTATCTTAAATCTTTGTCAGCAACTTCTAATTGCTTTCCTAGATGCTTTGTGCATCCAAATTCCATAATCGTTCCTTTGGTTATATCATTTTTTAGAATATCCACAACTGTAATACTAGTGTTGTATGGAAGACGCAAATCAGCCTCCGTTATTCCTGGAGCAAGACTATAACCTTTGGATTGGTGTAAATAATTCACAAAATTTCTAATGACACCACCATGAGTACAAAGTAGAACATTTTGATCATTAAATTTAGCACACTCTGCAAGTGACGTTTCCCAAGCTTTTTCAACTCTGGCCAGTAGCTCCACTCGTTTTTCACCTTTCTCTCTAAAGCTATCACCATATTTTAATCTAGCTTCAGCAATTGGCATGTGTTGAACTTCTCCCATAAATCTTTCTCTAAAATCTGGGGTTTTCGTAAATCTCTCTGGAATTTGATCTCTCACTTTTTGAATACCTTCGGTAGTTTGAATACATCTATTTAAATCCGAACTTATCCAACAATCAAAATGAATATTCTTCAATCTTTGACCAACTAATTCTGCCTGTTGGTGACCCTTTTCATTCAGTGGAATGTCTGCATGGCCTTGAAGAATTTTCTTTACGTTATAGTCGGTTTGACCATGTCTCACTATAAAAACCCGAATTATCGAAGGATTATTGTTTTGCTGGGTATATTCTTCTTTTTTCATCTTTTGACTGGTTAAACAAGAACAGTAGTGAGAACTTTGTCATCACCAACAAAGATCGGTTCCAATTAATTTGTCGTCATCGCGATTTACTTATGCATACTTAATTTATATGATCCGATGTAAAAATGGATGATATAAAAAAAATCCAAAATGGTAAATTAATGATAAAATAAATGTAAGTGGGTTCATATTTTCTTTTCAGCCAAGTAGCCTTAAAGAAGAACAAAAAAGATGATAAATACGATATGTATTGAAATGTCACGTGATATTTGTTACCCGGTACACAGCTCTCGTTCGTTTCTACAGTTCAGCGTGAAAAATTCTTTTTCATTAAATCTTTAAGAACCACAATAATAAAGATTCCAAATAAGATATATAATAACTCAGTACAATCAAGATGTATGCTCTTAAATCACAATCCACAATGATTAGAAGTTTTCCAGTTCGTTACTTTTCAAAGTCAACCTCTACATACTCTATTCTTGACTACTTCAAGTTTTATAATAAGAAGCAAGCTTCTGCACCGAAAGAAAAGGATACAACTGAGGTTATAAAAGAAATTGAAAATAAGGAAACAGAAATCGATACCAAAATGGAAGTTGAAATTATTGGTAGAAGAAACCCAAGATATGCAGATAAAAAGGTTATTTTGAGAAATTTAAATGGTTTCCAAATCCATAGTTGGATACCTCAAGAAAATAATAGATATAGAAAGAGAACTACAGCTTCACCCGAAACAGATTATAAAGTTATTGTGAGTGAAATGCTAGAAGAATTATTCACATTCAATAAAATTACCAAAGATTCAAATATAAATGATTTATATTTAAGATTTGAGTTGCTTAAACAAGTTCAAATCAAATTTTCAGTTGTTGTGCCTGACTCTGAAATTTCAACTTTAGCCGACTACGCTAAAATTGAAGATTTTTTGTTTAAGAAATTAGATCCCTCTTTGAAGAGCTCAGAGAGAACAGAATTAGTTCCAGAAGCTATCGATTTGAAACCAGAAGATTTCGAAGGTACAAATATCTCTGTTGGAGAATATGTCTTTGAAAAACAAAAGTCAAAGGTTTACAAGAAATTATTGAAGAAGGCAAACAAAATGGAAAAGATCTCTTTTGACAAGTTTAATGAGCAAAAGAGAAGCCAGCCAACCACTGTGTAAAATAAAGATGTAATTTATTGATTTATTAATTTATTTCTTATCTTATTATTTATTTCTTGTAAATATATTTTATTCTATATGAACCATAGTAAACTTATAGATGTAAGTTAAAACTATTTCAAGCTTTTAAAGTAGTCACCTTTGTGCCATCTAACATTAGTTTTTTCTAGACAAGGAAAAAACCACAATTATTGTTGCAGCCAATGTAAATAAAGCTGCCGGTAACAAATAATTGGACTGATTTTCAATCTCTTGAACATGATTACCCATTTTACCCTTTCTACCAAGTAGTATTTCATCTTTATCATGAATTACGATATCAACTTTATCCCTCTGTAAGTTACGCATTAACAAAACACAATCTTTCAAATCTTTATCTGTATTAATTATGACCATATCACCGTCTTGGTCCAAGTAAGAAATTCCAAATGTTTCATTTTTCAACATTGTTAGTTCATCATCAGTCATTGCTTCTTTGACTAACAAATATAATTCTTGGACACCGTCACTTGGTTTATAGCTGATTCTGTGCATTCTTCCTCCTGGTCTCTTAAATTTGAAGAAACAAGTTTCATCATAATCCACGGGCGCAAGTGACAAAAGGGATGACATCTTTCTAGGACCGTGATCTTTATATCTAATATTTGACATTGTATCATCAGCGTCCATTGAGGCAATATCGAATTGGGCTAGTTCATCCACCGAAACATCACCAATTGAACTGAAAGAACTGTCATCATAGTCATCTTCTAAATTATCATTATGATCTAAAGTTTTCCAAAAGCTGTTTAACGGTTGTTGACTAATAATGTCATCTCTTTCTATATCATCATCTTCTTCATTGTCTTCATTAAGAGATTCCATGGTTTGAATTTGGTTCAGCGTATAATGTGTCAACCTAATAACGTCGACAATTCCCACAATTTCATCTGTTTTTTCATCAACCACAGGTAAATTTAAATATTTACCTTCAAACATCTGTCTCAAAGCTTTCGATATTGGGCATGATGTTTTCGCATATGCTGGTTTTAATGTCATCACTTTACTAACAGGGCAAGTTAAAGGATCTAAATTCACGGCGATTACCCTAGTAACAATATCCTTGGAAGTAAATATACCTTTAACCTCTTCGTCATCTTCATCTTTTATTAACACAGCAGTTGTTTTATTTTTTTTCATCAACATCGCAGCATCATGAACCGATGTATTAGTCCTACAATAAATTGGTATTGTTCTTTCATCATCTAAAACCTGGATTAATGTTGGTCCGCTCAACAATTTCTTTAAATTTTCGACATATCTAATAATGGCGTTCGGTTGTTTACCACCACCTAGCTCAAAATTGACAGTTTCCATTGCTTCATATAATTTTTTGGAATTTTCATACATCGCTTCTAATTTGTTCATTGCTTCATTATAACATTTTGTAATATCCAATATCCCAACAATTTGATTTTCATCGTTTACAATAGGTAAATGTCTGAAACTTTTAACAACCATTAAATTCAATGCATCTGATGCTTTAGCAGTTGTTTTGGCACATAAGGGATTTGGTGTCATAATATGTTTAATTGTAGTTGATTTTGCATCTAGATGTGATCCAACAACACGGAATGCTAAATCTTTTGCGGTGAAAATGCCTGCTAGTTCGTCATTATTATCAACGACTAAGACACAGTTTTCCTTCGATGCAATCATAAGTTGAGCTGCTTGATAGATTGTAGTGGATGGTTTGCAAATTATTGGAGTGGATGGTTTTAATGACATAACCTTTCCTTTAGTACTGAAACCTTCAATTGCTGTTTTAGGGGCTAACATGGATGATTTCATATTATTCAAACTAACTTGCTTGTGTACATTATTCCCATGTATTGCCTTACCCGCAGACGAGGATTTGGATCTCGAATGTTTTGACGACCTACTAAATAAAGATGATTCCGTCATACTGTGTTTTTTGTAATTTCAAGAGGTGGGCAATATGATACTTATAAAAATTCTACTTACAATCTAATATTATAATTTGTTTGTTTTTGTTTTGATTTCAGTTTTTTTTTTTCAATTTTTTTTTTTGATTCACGCCCTGGACTCTACAAAATCACATCTATTACTTTAAAATATTATAAATCACTGGTGGAATTATCATTAAAAAGTTACGCAAAAAAATACATATTTATATACATGCAAATAGAAATTGAGGAAGACATTAAAAAAGGTGGATAAAGAAAAAAAGCAGAGGACATGAAATCATTTAATTACTTGGTAGATACGGAATGTCATCCGTATCCCATACGTAATTTGGAATATTAAACATATTTTGAAATAATGTTTCACCGTTTGCATCCTGTAATACATCAGAACCTAAAATTTCATTGATCTGTGATTCTTGAGTATAAATCGATGGAACAGGATCAGGTAAAGAATTAAGAACATGGCCCATGTTATTTGGTAAATGCCTCATCGCTGCTGGCGAAGAAGAACCATTTATTAAAGAGTTAAGTGAATCAATTCTACTATGTTTATTTGAAGGCTCAAAATTTTGATTCATATTCAAAGTTGCAGCTGTTAACGGTAAATTTGGAACTGAAGTTGTGGATAAATGCTTGAAAAATTTCTCGTTATTTATTTGATCAGTAGTATTGAAATCAACAGGTAAACTATGGAAAGGTATTTTTCTAAACTCTATTTTTTGAGAGTTCTGTCCAAGAGTTTTCATTACTTGTTGTGGATCCATATTATTATTCATTAGTCCTTTGATGTTTTCAAAAATATCTTCACAATTAAATTTTAGGTTTGGGAATTTTTGTTCACAGCTCGTCACGGTAATGAAAAGAATACATCTAGTAAGCGAATCAATTAACCAGCCTTTTTCGCTTAAATGCTTATCTGATGAAAGTCCACCAAAAAATTCTCTGGCTGATTTAATTAACAATTCAATATCTGATTTAATTTCTGGCACTTGAATAGGACAATGTATATAAAAGGCACATAATGAAAGAAAAGCATTGAATGGATAAAAAATACAAAAATTTGTATAACTTGAAAACCTCTCATCAAGAGTACAAGTTGCTTGCAAAATGTATCTTGAGGAATTCAATGCTTTTTGAACTAAAGCTTTAATCTCGGCAGGAGGTTCTTGTTTTAATGGACCTCCAAATTGTTTTTCCAAAGACAATACATCCATATAGCAATATCTTATTTGGGTTCTATAAATTATCATTTTCACATGATGGAATCTAACATGTAAACTAGTTAGTAAAAATATTTGGTATAATGAAGTATTTGAACGCTCTGATTTCAATTTTTCAATATATTCGAAAAAGCTTTGATCGTAACTTAATCCTGGTCTAATAGATTCAGGTAACGTAAGTCTCCAAGTTTCTAATTCATCCAATAATTCATTACATATTTTTTCGACACCTGCGGTATCTTTACCCTTTAACGCATTTGCACATAATAATTTGTCAAAAACTTGTGACATTATAAAACTATAATCAATATTCACGTATAATTTGACATCAGCTTGTAAATTTGGATCTTCTAACATCTTTTCTAAAAGCAATTGAATATCGAATCTTAATCTGCTTCTATGGCTTAAACCAGTAGTTGCGGGAGGTGAATTTGGAGAGCAATAAACTTCGAAACCAGGTAACGGAGGAGCGGAAACATCTCTATCATTGATTATGGGTGTATGCCCCCACCTATAACACATTTCTTTATCAAGACCATAACAGGCCCACCAAATATGTAGTCTTAAAAGTCTCTGCTTTGTAGAAGTCCCTTTGTAAGTTTCACCTCTTTGTAAACCAAACTCTTGCGCTTGTCTAATAGCAGTTGCTGCAATTAGGTAGGAGGCTCTGGAAAGTGATACAACATCTGCATAAAACGCTAATAATAAACACCCAGATATACCTGCTAGACCATCAAAAATTACAGAAACACGATGATAGTAAAATAAAGAATTTTCTAAAAAACTGTTTTCTAACATTTTCAACGTTTTGGTGTCAATTATATCTTCAAAACTAGGATTAACTAATTCAATACCGCAAGAGCAAGCAACTAATAAAGCACTATTCATTAAAAATAACTCAGAGTAAGTGTATTTTGGTTCACGAATTTTGCCATCTCTATAGTCACAATACTGATCTAATAACTTTTTTAGATAATCAGTGTCTGCAAGATTACCCAAACAACCATATGATACAAAAACACTAAATAAATATTCAATTATTTCTCTTGATGGTAATGGAGATAATTGGGAGCTTTCAATTGGTTCCACCCAAATTGATAGTAAGTTTTTCTCAAATGGGGAGCTAAACGCAATAAGATTTTTTAATGGAATTATAAGACTGGGGTCAGATATTTTACTTTTCAACCACTTTATACCGTTGGGAGAAAGTAAAAAAACAGAAGAATGAGAGGAGAAAAGGCTATGGTCATAAACAATTGATTTGTTATTGTCAGTAACTGGCGTTCCATACTGATCCCTGTTAGAAGTTATTGACATTGGGGAAGAATCTGAAGAACCAGAAAAAGATGGCTGAATGTCTGAATTACCAGGAAACGTTGGCTGGATATTCGAATGATCACAGAAAGATTGTTGAATGTTTGATTCGGGTATTAGTCTAAATGGTGATAAATTACTAACAGGAGCTTTTGGAGACTCGGTTGAGCTCAGAATATTATTATTATTGACATTATTATCGGCAATATTGTTGTCTTGATCACTATTTTTAAATTTGGAAAGCAATAACTGCATCATGGATTCCATTTTTCCTAGGCGGTTTTCAATAGTCTCTGAAACTCCAGGACCAGAATGTGAAGATAAAGTTGACGAAGACTCCGTTGACTGGAAATGATCTATTTGACCAATCGAAGTGTCAATTTTTTTTGGCCGGCCCCTTTTTCTTTTTTCCTTTTGGTTCAAAGAAGCTGTAACATCGATTTGCTTTTTTTTATATACTCTCGGCTTGACAACATAATTATATGTACAATTGAGATTCCTTGAAACACATCTTGAGCATTGTGCTAATCCATCGCATTTAATTTTTCTAGAACGGCAATAATCACAAGCTCTTGTAGTTCTTTTGCTATCTTGTCCCATAATGGACAAAGACGGTAACATTATATCTATGGAGCAAAAAAGTAGGAAAATTTTTCAAAAACCACAAGTCACAAATAGCAAATGACAAAAAACAAATCACTAATCACTAATCACAAACGGTGTTTAATAACTATTATTCAGTAATCAAATAGAATCCTTGAAAATTGCACCAACTTTTTCCAAAAGACATAAGTCCTTGTTATAATACTTGGCAAAGATAATATCAAGTATTATACTATACACGATGAAGCCATAATCCATAGCACAAGTTTCTACAAATCTTTCGCCTCTAGGTCATCTATTTATACCGAGCGCACAATTTATTATCTCGATCTCGGCGCTAGGCGGACATAAGACAACCTCGGACGGTCTAATTTAAAAAACGACTGTTCGAATACCTCAATCTTACTTAGTACAGCTGAAGTGACTAATTTATAAATAAGAGTACAGTGAATACAATAGTAAAACTAGTTTTATTGATTATACGGCACTTCATTGTATTGATCATTCCTCAACTATGTGTAACAG
This sequence comes from Kregervanrija fluxuum, assembly GCA_003707275.3. NCBI lineage: Eukaryota > Fungi > Ascomycota > Pichiomycetes > Pichiales > Pichiaceae > Kregervanrija > Kregervanrija fluxuum. The sequence goes on from PPNM03000027.1 coordinate 148,102, forward strand.
TAGCAAACGAACAATCTGCGTTTCGAAGGCTCCGAAATTTTAAATAGGCAATTCTGTTCCGAAGAGTTAAGCCGGCGATACCAGAGTATATTATTCCCCAGACAACAGAGAAGTTTTGATGCAAATTCTAGGTGCACAGTAGTATAAACAATTGTGAATGATTACAAACAATTGTACGCGCTTGTAAGCAGTTCTTAGCAGATGTAAACAGAAATGGATAGTCAGTTGTAAACAGTTCTAAGTTGTTGCAGGCAGCTCTAAATGGTAATATAGAAATTGTGTTGACTTTAAAGCTCCGCTTCAGGGGTCAGACTTAGTTGATTCATGGCTCTTAGTGCAGCCTTCACGCTGGCTACTTATTATCTTATGGCTAGAGCTACAGCAAGGTATATAAAATCTTCGAGTTTCTCTAGAATTCTAGTTGATAACGAATTTTGCAAGTTGACAGCAAACGGCCATAGATATACACCCCTCGAATAGGTTCGGTTATGAGTCAATGGACAAGAATTGAATATCCCCACCACATCGAGGGACCCTTATTCAGCAATATATTGCTCCCATATCGTGGCACAGTTATAAATAGTAATGGCCAGATATCTCCGACCAGATATCTTGTGGCATTTCGTAGAAGCATGATACAAAAATATAGTTTGTGGACAATATAATGCCATTCGTATGGGGGCGACAGAGGATTAAAGGCAAATTTATTTTAAATAGATTTGAAAACCATAAGATATTTAAAAATAGATTATAGTTTCATACTTGTGATGTCGAATTCAGACCTTTACAACCTATTCTTTATCCTTCCTTTATACAGATAACGATTATTAGATTCACAAGCGCAAATGAACTTAAGCAAACTCCCTGATAACATAATTAGCAATATTATCTTGTTGGTTGATCAGCAAACACTTTTTGAATTAAGTCAGTGTAATAAGTACTTCAGCTTTGCTTCAAATCAAGTATTACTAAACAGTATATGTATTTCGAAGAGACCATTGAAATTGGCTCCACGAACTTTTAATTGGAAAGTTGTTCCTAAACCAACACTGGTTGACTATTCGCAGATCGACAATCTAATTAAAAGCTTAATTAAACATCCATATTTAATATCCTCAATACATCATGTTACAATTGATACCAATGAATTCTCAATTGAATCATTGACATCGCTAACCAGGCTCTTGATTTCAAACAAATTAAATAACACTATATGTCCACTTCAAGGGTTGAGAACTTTCTCGTTTAGAGATGGCAATGACATCACGTTTACTAAATTTTTAAAAAAATATTTTCAAATTAATAATCCGAATTTGCTACAAAATAGTCCAATTTACGAAAATGATGAAGATGAATTTAATCAATATGAAGTGCCAGATCAATTGGAATTTGAAAGTCAGTTTGATGTCTTTAAATTAATCAATTTGGAAGAATATCAGATATCGAATTTATCAGATTTAAATTTCGTTTCAAATAATATTTCGACAAAGTTACATTTCAGAATTCCAAAGCATTCTCATGAATACGATAACATGGACTCCATCCAATTATCAAATTCTTTTCAGGTTATTTGCGATCAGCTGAAATCTTTAAGAACCGATAATATACTTTCAACGGAAATTTTATTTAACCATTTGATTAATATTTCTCCTTTGAAAATTTGGTTTAACAGTCTAGAAACCTTATCTTTAACTTTAGGTGATGACATAAATTTTTTGGAAAATATTTTCAACATGATTTCCTTTGAAGATTTAAAAAATTTTGAAATCAAATTCAAAAGATCTTCAGGTCATGATTGGACTGAAAAAAATATTAATTTTATTAAGTCAATTGACAATAACTTAAACTCAGAGAAAATTTCAAAAATTTCAATAGTATATCTAAATGAAACTGACTTGTTGAATAATTATTCTTTGAATAATGACAAATTATTTAAAGATTCAAATTTAATTTATTGCCTGATTAATAATTCAAAAATTTTTAATGATGGCAGTTTTGCTCCAAACTTGAAATTCCTCAATATTTGTTTAAACAACTTCCCAGCATTACCTAAAATTAGTTTTAACAATACTCAAGATAAAAAAAGTTTTATAATTAATGATGACTATTTAAATAAAAAAAACCAGATGTTCAAAAAATTAGAGAAATTTAAGAATCTAGAAGTTTTAATTATCCCTGATTTCTTATACAACTGGGAACCTTATTCAAATATATCAAATAATCAAACCTCTAGTTCAAATTCAAAAAGATTTTTCACAAAATGTAGTTGTGAAAACTGCCATAGATCCGAAGAAATAATTAAAAATTATGCAAATTTCTCTCCAGATTTGGATCAATCGATTCAAAATTTTTTTAAACAAATTGTTCAACTACTATACCAGAGGACTTCCAATCTTGAAAATGAATCAGGTTTCAGTTTGCTAACTTATCCTTTTGATAATACTTTAGTTAAATTTGGTTATCTGGGTATGAAAACTGAAATTGACCATATTTTTAAAGCAATTTTAGATAACTTGATTCCTGATTTCAAATATTTTATTGAAAAATTTCCTAGATTATCTCAACTTTGTTTAGGTGGCCTATTGATAAGCATTGAAAGACTTGACGATGGTATTAAAATTCAAGCCATTTATCATGACTGGGATTATTTTTTTTCATAGCACCAATATCTTATATGAGTATTTTTATTGTTAATGTTATTAAATGCATATTCTTTTATAATATGTAGTAAAGTAAAAAAAAAAAAAAAAGCAAATTTGTTTATATCTTTCCTAATTGGGTAATTTTCAATACCGTGGCTGGTACGACCCAACTTAATTAATTTTTTCTTGTATACGGATCATAAAACTATACTGCTCATTACAATTGCCAGTAAACATTCCTATTTACACATCTATATATATCTGCTAAAACAAGCTACTGTAGCAACTTTGAAATCCACATTAAGCGATGTCTGATTACGATACTTACAATGTGCCAGGCGGTTTCCAATCTTCGTTACTGCGAAGTCCAACTTTTAATATTAGCAGTTCACCATACAAAAAAGACTTACAACAAGCAACTCCAGAAAAGAATAAATTGATTTCCGAAAATCCGAGCAGTCCATCTGCCAATTCATTTAAATTTACTCCAACTCATGGGAGAAGATTATATCCGTGTTTAAGTCCACCTTATAAGTTAAATCAAATGACCAATACAACCCAGCCTAATACAATGAGTGACGATAGTTATATTTGTAAAGAAAATCAATCATTTGTTAATGCAATGGATCATTTACAGGAGAAATTGTTTTCTTCGAAATTGTCAAATAAAGTTTTGAATGAATTCACCGATAGATATGAAAAAGTAAGATCTGATAATATTTCAAATATGCAAAAGTTTAATAGCCGAACGAGTAATGATGAACTTAATAGAAGAGCTTCAAATAGATATTCGAATTCTCATAAATCTAGATTCAATAGAATGGAATCTATTACGTTTCACTATGCTGCTAAAAGAGCTGAACAAAAAGAACAAAACCATCATCAAGAACACAATCAGAATCAAAACCAACATCAGAAGGAAACTTCAAAAATACACAGAAGTTTTGTTCAAAACGCTAAATTATCACCACCAGAATTTTCTCCGTACCCAAATTTATCACCGGGTGATAAAAGACTTATTGATAATCAAATGCAAAGTGCATCTAAGAGACTGAAAACTAAAAATGGTGATTTCAAAGAAATTATTGAAAGTCCCACTAAATCTTTACAAGAGAAAGAAAAAATCAAACATCAACATTTACAACGTCTTGAAAAAAATAATATTGAAAAAACTAGAGAAAAAAAGAAGGGAAGTAAAATAGAACATAAAGATGAATATTTAAAGAATGATAATCCTGAAAAAATATCTTCAAAACACAGAATTCCTTCTTATTTACTTCCCACGAGAGCTTTCTTACAAAAAACTGGAAACGAAAACCATCAGAATTTACACAGTTCTTCAACTTCATTATATTCATCAAATTCAAAATTTTCACCTTCAAAAATTTCACCTTCAAAAATTTCACCTTCAAAAGCGTGTTCTGATTTACATAGTATTCTTCAAAAGCCACAATCTAGAAATTCAACGTTTACCAAAATTCCAAAATCAACAACTACTATTGGAGTCTCATTTGGGTCAAATAATAACACAAATAACAAAATTTCAGGTTCATCATCAACCAAATCCTTTTCAAGATCTTTGCATGGTTCATCCTCAATTCCTCGTTTAGTAAAATTGTCCGATGTTGAAAATAATCGTGCAAGAAATGAATCCACTTCAAAATTAGATAAAGATAGACAATTAAGACCCTGGAGGTATTAATATTGTTTAAAAATTTCGTTTCATTCTTTTTCAAATTTTCAATTCATTTTAATTTAGAATTTTTTTAATCTTTAATTAATTAAACCATTTAATAAACTGCGATTTTTACGAAAGGCTAATAACTACCTCCTTTCATATAAAAGATATTTGTAATAAGGAGACACCCAAATATGTAAGCCAAAGCCCTAAAAAAGAAAGGAAATTTTGCAAGTATTAGCTACGCTTCTTTGCTTATTTTCCAGTGGCATGTGGCAAAAATAACCGTCCAAGCTGGGACTCGAACCCAGAATCTTTTGATTAGGAGTCAAATGCGTTCACCATTACGCTACGTGGACCGTAAAAAATTTAGGTAATGCCTGCACCCATGCTGGGAGTCGAACCCAGAATCTTTTGATTAGAAGTCAAACGCGTTAACCATTACGCTACACGGGCATTCCTTAACAGGAGATAGAAATTGTTATTTACTAATAGTTGGATTTTATACTATTTATCTCAAAACATCAACATAAATATCAGAGGATGGGATAGCTAACCTGGATATCTTCTACCTTAGGCACAGCTGTGGAATAACTGTGAAAATTAGAAAGAATTTTACAGAAGTTATAATTAGAAAATATTAATCATATGATGATAAGAATTACGATTGATATGTAAAAGATATTTTAATTGTATTTTAATTATTAGATTTAATCTATGAGTGTTTAGTGTGCTGAATTAAATGTTCAACTATTCTGGATTAGAATTGATAATTTATATAATCTATTTAGTTCATAAATCAGATAGAAGAAAAGCTATCCTCTTTATGTTATTTAATTATATAAATTTAATAATATAAATTATCACGTTATTACTAATTTTAGTAATAGTATGACTATTAGAACACTTCTTATTATTCTAGGATATTCTTTTTCATATCACATCATAATTCTTATCATCATATGATTAATATTTTCTGAGTCTAAATCGATTGCACGATTTCTAATAGTAAGTATTAACTTATCTATCTACGGGACCACACCTGTAATCGTTCCTCCTGTGAGCGTTATCCTAATCATCATATGTTGGAAGTAGATGATTACAAATAACACTACACCCTAGTGGAGGAGGAGTGGGATTTCAATATAAAATTCTTAATGTCCTAATAGATTATATAAATTATCAATTCTAATCCAGAATAGTTGAATATCTAATTCAGCACACTAAACATTCATAGATTAAATCTGATAATTAAAATACAATCAAAATAATAACTAGTACAGGTAGAAATGCCACGGGACATCCCTTATAGCCTCAGTTAAGTGTGAAAATTATGTTTAATTTTGAAAAAGTGTAATAGCAAATGTTTGAATAGTTGAAAAGAATCAATTGATTGGTTAATAATTAATTGAAATCTTGAATTAAATAAAAGGCAACGATAACCAAGACGACTTATAGAATAGGAAATTACCGATATGTTAATCTATCAAGATAGCTTATCAAGATAGCTTATCAAGATAACAGATTATAAATGAAGGTAAAACAGCCGACCATATTGATGAAAGGTCTGGACTGAGGATTAAGACTTTATAATTAAAATAACATAAATAGGACATGATTTCTATTTATTTAATTTATAACTTTAAATAGTTTTTATAAAGTATCAATATATACTATAGAATAGTTATCTATAACCAACCAATAAAACTACAATTAAAATATTGAGAGGTCTTAGACCACTAATAAAGTAACAGTACTTACCGTTGTAGGTATTAGCTAATTAAAATATGTATGTGGCAAAAGTCTTATGAACTATTACTGAGCTGTAAGTTGTAAGTTTTGTAACATAGAATCCTTATTTAAAAGAAACTAAACAAGATATAAAATTATACAAAATAAGTGGGAAATTACATATTCTTATAGTCAACAATTTTAAACACAAATTGGTCAATGACTAATTGTGGCGACTCTGATAAGCATCAATCATTAGCCATCGATAACAACTTGAAAAAATCTGTTATTAACACCGATAAGTTCAAATAAAGTCTTTGACGAGATGAATTAATATTTTTAATAAGTCTCATTTGAAGACTATGTTCTTGTAATTATTTATGCCATAGGACATAATTATTGTCATAATATGTCTTTGATTTATGACATATAATTAATGTTCTGACACACCTCCTTAATTCAAGCAACTTAATTTAGTATTAATAACTTATTTCTAATATTATTCATTACTTTGATATTGACAGGTTTGGTTAGAATATCTGCAAGTTGATCTTCACTTTTAACTTGAGAAATGTCAAATGATTTTAGCGTTTTAAATCTTTCAATAATGATCTTCATCCTAACCATGTAATGTTTTGACTTTGATGAAAAGTTTGCAAACGTCACTGTATCTATAGCAGATTGATTGTCCACATATACAATGGGTTTAATAACCAAATTCTTAGAATCACCGATAAATTTCATTAATTCTTGAAACCATACAATTTCGTTTGTTCCAAGGATTAATGCCTGTAATTCAGCTTCAGTAGATGATTTACAGACAAATGGGGTATATTTGGTACTCCAATTAATTGGTCCACTATTGAGAATTGTAATAAAAGCATTCATTGATTTTCTTGTCATAATGTCCTGCGCATAATCACTATCAGTATAACATATTAAACGACTTAAATTGAGGTTCGGCTTACCGTATACAATTTTATAGTTACGAGTAAAATAACAGTAGTTAGAAACCCGGTACAATTGTTTAAATAGTTTTTGATGTGGATATTCAGCGAATTTTGCAAGGTAATTAATAGCATAAGTTATATCAGGTCTTGTCATTGCTTATAAGTATAAAAACACCCCATTAACGCTACGATATTTTGTTATTGCATTTTTAAGTTCCAATTTGTTTAATTCAAGATGTTCTTCATCTATATCGAAATAAAAATTTGGAGTTAAAGGTGTTTCTATTTTCCTCTTTGGTATTTTTATATTTAATATTTTCATAAATTTTTCAATGTAATCTTTTTGTGAAATTGTAATTTGACTGACTTTGCTGTCTTTGTTTTTCTTTACCACTAGATCCATACCTAAAAATTTTTGAGTACCGTCTTTATTTGGGTTTATTATTTTAACGACATATTCAGCTTTAAGTTTATCTAAAACAAATGATAAAACACGATTTGTTTTTGCCGTAATAATGAAATCATCCACAAAAATTCCAATAACACAGACAATAGTATTATTTCTTGATAGTCTAAATGTTGATGGAAAACAACAGTCAGTTTCAAATCCAATTTTGGCCAAAAACCCGCTTATTGTCTCATGCTATAACCGTCCAGATTGCTTAAGTCCATAGAGAGCTTTATGTAGCTTGTATAACACCCGCTTGCCTTTTGGATATTTCGTAGTTTTGACACCTAATGGAGGCGTAATATACAAAGTGGTATCAATTAAACTATTGAGATACGCAGTCTTTATATCTATTTGTTGAAAATACCAATTTTCAGCTGCACAATGAGATAGTATTAAGCGTGCAATTTCAGGACGGAGAGTTGGAGAGAATGTAATATTGTAAGTAACCATCGTTTGTAAATCACCTCGAGCAACAAGTCGAGCTTTAAATGTACCATCTGACTTTACGGCAAAAACCTAATGAGTTGATATGGTTTTTCTTTTGTAATCCTTTATGAATAGGTCTTCATCGATGACTAAGGGTAATGTTTCCCAAGTGTTAGAAGTACGGTGAGATTCTAATTCTGAACTAATAGCCGCAGTCCATTGTTTTGAGTAGGGACCAGTAACAGCATCTTTGTAAGATTTCGGAATGGAAGTTAGTGTAACATTATTTACTGAATATTAAATTGATGGATTATCTTAGGGGCAATATATTGGCGTTTGAATGGTAATGGGTCCACAACAATGTCTTCTTGACGTTTTCTCTTGTGAACTAATATACTAGAAAATTTTCGCACTGTAAGTGGTGGTTTAATTGTTCTATCTTTTTCTTCTTCAATTTCATCTTCAACTTTTTCTTCTTGTCATGACCTTCATCGTCTTCAGTAATATTTTCTTCGGTTTCAGTGTAATCAGTGTCTGAATGACTTGACTGTTCAGGTTCTCGAGTACCAGAGTCAACAGATTGTTGTATACCCGTGTTATAGCCTTCGTCTAAATTAATTTGCATTAAGGTAGCATCATTTGCAGGATCCTGTGATGTAGACGAAGGTATGATCAGTTCATTATCAGTAGAAGTACCTGTTTTGGAAGGTGAAGTGGAAATATTTTCAGATGAGTCGTGATCGTCTGGAGGAGTGTCACTATGAGTGTTAAAATCAGAGTCATAATTGGAGTTATCACTTTCGATATCAGAATCGGAACTATGTATTGAAATAATTTCATCTTTGTTTGATTCTATAGTATCGTCATTGTGTTCAATTGAATCTAAATTAGCAGACTTAG
>PPNM03000028.1:0-147730 GCA_003707275.3 Kregervanrija fluxuum
TTTTTCAAGTTGTTATCGATGACTAATGATTGATGCTTATCAGAGTCGCCACAATTAGTCATTGACCAATATTGTGTTTAAAAATTGTTGACTATAAGAATATGTAATTTCCCACTTATTTGTATAATTTTATATCTTGTTTAGTTTCTTTTAATTAAGGATTCTATTTTACAAAACTTACAACTAACAACTCAGTAATAGTTCATAAGACTTTTGCCACATACATATTTTAATTAGCTAATACCTACAACGGTAAGTACTGTTACTTTATTAACGGTTTAAGACCTCTTAACTGAGGCTAGAGGGGATGTCCCGTGGCACGTCTACCTGTACTAGTTATTCCATAGCTGTGCCTAAGGTAGGAGATATCCAGGCTGGCTAACCCGTCCTCTGATAACACACTATGATACAAATTTTGTTCCATGGCATAAATAATTACAAGAACGTATTATTTGATATCTAAGATAGTAATTCATTTTATCAGGAAAATAATATTTTGACTAGTGTTTTTACTCCTAAGATCTAATTGTATGGGTTTAATATAACTTAATATATCAAATTGGGTCTATAATCATAATTATTACTCAACTAATCTATATTGTAATTGATACATAAAAGTATACAAACTATTTATATTCATTTGAAAATTATCATAAAATTTTCATTCCCGCTTGAGGCTCGACAAATTAGCTGTCGGAATAACTAATTTTCTCAACCTCAACCAGTCAATATTAACAACATTTTCTGATTGCTATACTTGCATAGAATTATATCTAATTTTCACAAATAATAATCAACAGAAAAGATATTATTTCATCTTATCAGAAACTTAAAAATGAAATTGACAAGTGTCAATAATAAAAATTAATCTGGTATTTAGATATAAAGGATTTAATATTGAAATCCCACACTGTAATCGTTCTTCCTGTAAGAGTTATCCTAATCATCATGTGTTGGAAGTAGATGATTACAAATAACACTACACCCTACTGGAGGAGGCGTGGGGTTTCAATATAAAATTCTTTATGTCCTAATATAAAACGATCAGCGATATTATAATGTTATAGATTTCTATATCGTAGATAATATAAGTTTCCAATTATCAGATTTACGAACTAAAAATAATATAAATTATCAATTAAAATACGAAAGTATTGTTCAATATTGAGTTTCTAGACTAATTGTAATGAATAAACCCAAAATCAAAATATTAATTTGGCTGTCATGATAAGATTATTGTAATTCGTTTCACTGTGATATTTGCACGCATAACTCTTTTAAATGCAACCAATGATCTCTGAATAATTAAATACAATAATTTTCCTTTGAAATTATACTCATTATTCATGTTATTATGTTACCTGGACGAAAAAAAATCGTTAAAATAATTACAATTAAATTCAAACCGACTACATGAATAACATGAATAACCTTTTCTTAATTTTTTTTTTCTTGTTTTACAATCTTTATTTTTCTTACTTTGAGAAAATCTATGTACTTTCAAAACAATTTTTTTATTTTTAGGTGATTATTTTTAAATGTGCAATCACTATTAGCAACTATCTTTTCCATTTTTGAAACCACATTCCAGTTCTCATGTATAAATGTAATTGTGTTGGGAAAAGGTGATTAAATATAGCACTTCACTCCGCTAGAAGAGATGTAAGATTTCGATCAGATTTTATTGTTCTAATAAATTCAATCGCTCAAGAAGGATATAAAAAAAATAGATCTTTTTTATCTAATTGTTAGTTGTTTTATATTTTATATTTTATAGTTTATATTTTATAGTTTATATTTAATATTTTTTAATATTTATCGGGTTAGAGGCACATTTTTTTATGCATATTTTTAATGCTTAGAAGTATTTGAGGACAAGTTAATTCTCAAGTGAACATTAGGTTTATTCATCGCATATAACTCTAATTGAATACAAAATTCTAATATATAGAATCATTTATTCAACTATTCCATTTTTTTATTAGCAATTGGTTTAAAATATTCAGTTTACCAATACGAGGAGAAAATAAGCTCTCCTAGTACGGATAGATTATGTGAGCTGTTTGTTAATATCATTGGAGTATTTATCTATGTCATTGAGTCATTTAATATACTCTATTGGTATCATTTGTAATGACGATAAAAAATTTGTTTTTACGTTTTGCAATTTGATGGAACTTCTCAAAATTAGGTAACACTTTATGCGAATATAGTAACCAAAACATGTTGTTAATATATGGATGAAACAATTATAAAAGCTGTCATTAATTTAAAACTTAAACTAAAAATTATTATATCTTGAAATTCAAGGCTGATTTTGCATTGACTCTTCAATTCAGCTGTAACTCATCAATATTGAGATTGATTCTGAGTTTAAAGACGAAATTGAATAGTAAATTCATATGTAACGATTCGTTTGAAGCTATCAATATTTCATGATTATAAAAATTACTTAGGCAGGCTGTACTGCGAATGACTTGCCAACTTCCCTTCATTTAGTGGTTACTTTGTTTTACAGTGATTTTAAACCACCATTAGGGAAAATTTAATTATTAACCACGGATGTAAAAAAAAGCAAGAGGACCAAAATAATTAAAAAAATAAGAAAGATCATAAAAATTAACAAACAAAATAGCTCAAGAAAAGAGGAACAATATAAAACGTGGTATCTATATGTCTAAATAATATGAGTTTTATGGATCCAGGCATGGGTATCTAAAATAAAAATTAAACGTATAAGGTAGATGAATCAACTTGCATAGTTGAAGGTTGCGGATATTCTTGTTGGTGCATCGAATCGTCATCAAATTGAAAATATGGATGGTGCAATGCTCTCTTCGCACTAATTCTGCTTGCCGGATCATATGTCAAAAAAGATTCTAAAAGGTTAATGCCATTTTTGTCCAATTTCTTAACAATTGTTGATAAATCTTGTTTTTTCCATTTGGGGAAACTTTCCTTATAATCACTCATATATTCAACTTCTGGCCAAATTTCTGTAGTTGGAGTACTCAAAACTTTGAAAATTTTAAAAATCTGATCAATTTCAGAATCACCTGCAAATAAAGGTTTTCTTTCTGCCATTTCGGCAAAAATACAACCAATAGACCACATATCAACGCCAGTTGAATATTGCTTACCACCAAGTAAAATTTCCGGAGCTCTATACCATAGAGTAACAACTTCATGAGTATAAGCACGTAATGGGACACCAAATGCACGAGCCAAACCAAAATCGGCAACCTTTAAATTACCCTCTTTATCAATTAATAAATTTTGAGGTTTTAAATCTCGATGTAAGACACGGTGGGAATGACAGTGATAAATACCTTTAACTAATTGAAGCATAAATTTCTTAACCATATCACTATCCAAGCCTTGGCCCTCTGGAATAGTTTCCATGTATTTTTTCAAATCCATATCCAAAAATTCAAACACCAAATAAATTTTGTTTGAATTCGAATGAACAATATCATACAACGCCACAATATTATCATCTCGTAGTTCTTTCAACAAAGAAATCTCTCTAATGGTCGTAGAAGGAATACCTTCATCTTCAGATTCAAGTCTGATTTTTTTTAACGCAACGATACGATTATTATGCTTGGTGTCTATGGCTTTATAAACAACACCATACGTACCTTCACCAATCTTTTCTAGCTTATCAAAATCGTTTACTTCCATTATATAATTTATCCTATGTATCAGTTGAATTTGATATCGTCGACTGGTGCGTAAAAAACAAAGCTGCTAGGACTTAAACAAGGTGCCTGTGGGTGAAGGTTGTTTTCTTTTAGATTCACAAGAATTTTCGTGGCGTGCCCAAAAAGGAAAATGTGATCCAGTTTATTTTGTTACTCGTAAATTGATCATACAGTTTTTTTTGTTCGTTTTTTCAATTGGTCAAGAAATATGTGTATTACAACTTGAATATATAAGATATATATAATAATTCAGGCATGAAAAACTCAATCCTGTTTTTGGGATTCAGCTTCAGCTTGCGCAGCCAATCTCTTGGCTTTCTTTAAGGCCCTAATTCTGATGGACTTATGCATGCTCAAGTTTAACTTGTTGGCCAACTTAGAGTAAACTCCAACGGTGTTTTCAATAGCCCAATGCATTAACGCATGCGAAGGATATGGTGTCATAGTGGCAAATCTCTCTTGTGCTCCGACTCTTCTACCAACGTTCTTCAAAGTGGCGGCAACAAACTGTTTAGGGCTAGGAATAGTAAATGAGGTTCTTCTAATTTTCGACATTGCTGATGCAACCAAATAAGAAACAACCAACTCGACATCTACGTTCTTTTCCTTTAGCTCGCCAGCTAAAGCAGCAGACCAATTTTGTAAAAATGCTTTGGAGCCTGAATAAACGGCTAATAATGGAGAAGGAAGTAAACCTGCAAAAGATCCCATTGTTAAAATTAAGCCATGGGCACCCTTTTGTTTTTCAACTGTGGCAACAATCAATGGAGAAATCAATTTGGTGATTTTCAAAGTAACTATGTTGTTTAATGTAACGATATCAATCATTTCTTTATCTGTTGTTTCCAAGAATGGAACTGGAATTGAATGCGATTGACCAACATTATTAATCAAGATAGTAACAGGTAATCCTTCCAAGGCTTTTGAGATTAATTCATAGTTCTCTGGTGAATCCGTAGTGGCATCAAACGCAACTACCTTGGTTTCTTTCTTAAACTTTGTTTCTATTTCTGTGGAAACAACTTCTAATTTAGACTTGGTTCTAGAAACTAGCACAATATTAAAACCTTTCTTAGCCAATTGAAACGAAAATTCTTTACCTAATCCATCAGAAGCACCTGTAACAACTGCCCAGTTACCCTTTTTGGCACCATACTTCGCAAACTGAAATAATATATATATGTTAGTAACAGCATTTAAAGTAAATAGATATATACAGTTGAGTATACTATGTACTTACGTCAACACCGGGTAAGATGTATGATTCAAGAATAATGGAAGCAAAGGATAAAGTCAATGTGGTAACCTTAAAAACTCCCAAGGCCAATGTGGTATACAAAAAGGCAGTCATAAATTTGCTGTCAAATGCAGTAATTGCATCAAGTATAGAAGTCATGTTGTTTGTCAATTCTAATTTTATAACAATAAAAAGTCATGAGTAGTAAGTGTTAAATGCAAATTCCGGCTGGGGAAGTTGAATACAACTTCTGTTGCGGAAAATTAAAAATTCTTCAACCACGTCTACCTATTAGAATTGCGATACTGATGAGTCTAAGTTTGATAGTATTATTTTCATATTATACACATTATACACACTTCTATATAGATAGATTCATTGCTTCAAGTTTTTCATCCACAAATTTACACTTTTCCTCTTCCGTTCTTGTCAAACGATTATACTTCGACACTTCCATTTCCAATTCCAACTTTTTGGAAGATATGTCTAGTAAATTATTATTTATTCTATCTAACTCTTCAAAGTTTTTGACCATTTGAGATTTAATATCACCTTCTAAATGTAGTCTCGAAATCCAATGTTTCTCTCTAAACGCTTTTTCCTTTTCCTTCTCCAATTTTTCTTTTTCTAAGCTAGATTTAAAATTCTCAGCACTTCTGTTGTCTTTATTCAAGGATAATATCTTAGCAGGCCCAATTGGAACAGTGTTTTTATCATGATCATTTGGTGTTCCCAAATATGGGGGTTCATTGGACTCAGTTCGGTTTTCAACTGGAGCCCTGGGATTAATATACCCATTAGCATAATAGTCTTCGTAATACTCTCCTTTGCCACCCCTATAGTATCCTCCATGAGGTCTCTCTTCGTGTTGCACCGAAGGTCCTTGTGATTGAAAACTGCTGTAATTGCTTTGATAATTAGGATATTCATAATTTGCTCGTGATAATTTTGCATCGCCATTTAATGGTTGATCAGTTGGTGAAGGATCATTTGTATTTAGTATATCTTCTTGTCCTGGCCTCGATTCTGGTCCATTATAATAACCTTCATCGTAGTACAAACCACCGCTATCATCAATATATTCACCATGGGAAGGACCCCCCCCATAATAGTAACCATCGCTTCCTCTCAATTTACGACCATCACTGCTTGGATATTCATTTTTGGTTCCTCTATAATCATTGTAGTGCTGAGGATCGGGATGCTCAGGTTTCGTTTTGCTGTTAGTATATGTATTCCCATTAACTAGAGGCATAGCCCGAGAACCAGTAGGCTCTTCTCTTGTTAAATAGGGACGCATGTATGGATAGTAGTAATGATTACCTCTTGGCGAGTTTCCATAAAAGCCTCCACGCCCACGGCCTCGACTAGAGCTATAGTAACCCTCGTTATGGCCGCTGTAGCTACCACGAGAACCACGGTAAGCACCAAATCCACTCCGTCCTCTATATCTTCCGCTCATTTGGATGTATATTTGAAGTTGACTGATGTTTGAATAATGAAAAAATGTAATGATGAAGAGTTCATGTCATTTTTTCTTAATTTTGCTGCGAAATTGAGAACGCGATAATATTACGTTTGTGACCAGGCTAATATAGAAATAATTAGTAAACTTCTGAACTATATATACAATTAAAATAATGCAACACTCATAAAACCCATAAAATATTAAAAGCAAACGAAAGAAAATAGAAAACGATATAAATGTAAAAAACCAGGAGAATCATTTATGGTGCGCTCAAAATAGTTTAATGATGCAATTTTATGCCAGGAACCAGGGCAAACAAAACACTAAAACATGCTGCAAGTGTACATATTAAGGCCAAAATAAACAATGATCTCTTCATGAGTAAATTTTTAACAAATGGTTCTTTTAATCTCACAAAACCACCATGAGAAGCCCTACTTTCACCAAAACCAAAAAAACATAAAACCGGATCAATCTTGTAAAAAGAACTAAAGAAAAAATATGACATAAAAAAGAAGGGCAGAGTTACAACGGCTCTCGTTGGCTTAGGATCATAATTAATAAAAATTAAGGTGTAACCAGTCCAAAAGGCTGCAAAACCACATAAGATTGCAAGGAACATTCGAATAACAGACGATTTTGCGGTGACATTGCACATAGCATTATCCCGAAGGAAATTTGGATATGCTTCATACTCCATTGCTTTGAAAACATACTCCCGAGCTTCGTCAAAGACTTCGGGATCATCCCTACCTTCAGCTTCTAGTGCATGACAAACTTTCAAAACAATGTCATTTGGAATCAATATTTTTTTCTCCGAACCATTTCTAAAATAAGTGTTTAAAATGTTCTGTGAAGATTTCCTAAGTGTAACACGAGTGATGAAATGACATTGTTCAAAGTCTTTATTTTTTTTTTGGAAATCGCTTTGAATTAAGCTTTCCACCATTTCAGGGTTGATACGTGAAGTACGTATCAAATTTTGACGTTCTTCCTCACTTGGTGCAATACTGTAATTGCCAGAAATATGTGATCTTCTTTTTAGTTCGTCAATTTTGGCATTAACTAGCGGATCATTAGATTTAACTGCACTCTCACCTCGAAGGAATGTTGACAATCTATGAGGATCCTGACCTTCAAACATATTTTGTCTCATCAATAATTCTAGTAGCATGGATGAAGATTTTGAATCCCTACTACTTGCATTTGAATCTCTATAAGAGTTTCTAGTTTGTTGTGAAATTGGTTTCGAACCTGTGAAACTTGTATTAGGTGGAGCAACTGGTTGAGTTATATCTAACTTACTTGTAGAAGCACCAATGGCTTGATTGATTTTGTCGGCATTTCTAACTCTCTCATTAACAATAAGTGAATCTTTCAAGCCCTTAACATATACCTTACATAAATTCATATGTTGGACAGTATCAATCCAAAAATCCAAATAATCAATTGATTTTTGTTCGTCTCTCATGAAAACATAAAACGACCAAAGATCAACAGGAGGTTTTGACTTTTTATTTAAAATTTCAAAAAGTGTTGGCCATCTATCCAGTGGTTCTGCATATTCATCGGGGCTAAACCCTTCTGTTTCTTTCGTTTTTTGTTTATCCAGCTTATTTAAGGCCTCATAATAATCTTTTAGATCATCGGCATTTGTTAACTTGGATTTAATTAGGTTTGTCTGACTGTTGTCATCCAAAGCGTAGTTTTCATGATAGGACATAATGTATAATTTTGAGCTAAAATGAGTGTCTGTAAGGAAAAGTCGTTATTGAAATCTGAGGATCTCAGTTTTCAATTAGCAGTCAAGGAGGTAAAGAATTAATATATACAAGTGTAACGGTCACTTGTTCTCTTCTATCTATGTTTATTGAAACTACTAGAAGTTTTTTTCTTTCTCTTATACGTGAATATTGTTATTTTTATTTTTAGACGTGGCTGTTTTCTTTTTTGTTTTTGTTTTTCCATTATGGGACAATAGTCGCGTCGATTTTATGCAATGTTTAGTATTTAGAGATCATGTTTTTCATATTTGTTGTCTACATTACTTCTTTTCCCATTATATAGAACCCTATTGGAAAAGGGACAGAAAGAAAGCCAAATGAAAATGAAATCTCTAATGAAATAAGCTCTTTGTCTATCTATGTAACAGTATTTTTGTTTTGCTAATCCACTTTTAATTTCTTGCTACAACTACATGACGAATTATGCCTTTCAAACTTTTGATATGACCAATTATGAGTATGAGACCGGCTATCTTAGCCAAGGTTATCTTAGCCAAGGTTATCTTATTTTATTTATACCGTCATTTATATCATTTTATTCTACATCCTATTGATTTAAATGAATCAAAGTGTTTTAAATACATAAACGGTAAACGATTGGCACCAGTTCCAAGATTCTTGATGTTTATGATATTAAGACTCAAAGAAATTCCCAACTAAATCAGCTCAAAAGTTAAGATCTATATTCGTGTGAGACCAAGGACTGCTAAAAGTGGATCCGTAATAAGCTCATCTGAAATTAAGCAGTTGACGCCAATGGTAAAGATGAATCTATTGCTACACGTAGAGCAAGCTTAAGGTCTAGTATTTTGTTGATTAGAGTTTTTAATGATCCTGTATCTGAATTGGGCTAGATTGTTATAAATCATAAAGGAGATGCATTAAATGCTTATAAAATGTCTCCTTTAGCTGATGATCCTACTTACCAATGGACCACGTAAGGTAATTTTTAGGAAGAGTTAAAAGTTTTGGCGAAAGGAAATCCGAAGTTATGGAGAGAATTGACCAAGTTGTACAGGCTGTGGTAATGCTAGATTCGACTTAGTGTTGATGAAACAAAATTGGAAGAAAGGAACAGTGACATTTGCCATTTGTTCATATTTTGATCATTGGAACACTAAGCTTTCTATGGGCAGTATTTATTATGCTAGTGGGCCATTTCATATTAGATGGAAGACAAAATATATCTATATCAAATGGGTTCATTTTTTTCTAATGATGATTCAGATACCCCAAATGGATTTATTTCTAATAAAAAGTTTAATGATATTACTTATCTAAGTAAAAGAAAAACAACAAATTCTTATGGGCATCCACAGATATAAAAATAAATAAAGTTAAGGAATAATAAATTGTGAGTAAATTAGTGTAAAAATGATTCTACAAAAAAAAGTTTTGATCCGTTGATGATTCCTAAATCCACAGATTTGAGGTAATGCGAAGTGCATGTCAATAAAAAAAAATAATAGAGGTTTGAAAAACTGATTACAAATATCTTCAATACAATAAATCAGCAAACATATATAAGTTATAAATATATATATATATATATTTATTATTTGCTCTTAATGAAAATATGCATCAACAGAAGTCAGTACCATCTTCGCAAACCAATGAATCGAACACTCTGCTGATAACAAATATGGCAAACTTTCACTTGAAACCGGTTTTTACAGAAGAGCGCGATCCGGAAATTACTTGGTTAGGAAACTCCTTCCAAAACAGGTAATACCGGAAACCGCGGGTTAGTCACACCTAAAAATGTCTTCAATTGGAGGAAAAATTTCGTCAGCTTTAAGCTTCAAAGCAAATTTTTCAACTGTTTAATATATATTTTTTGTTTTCTCCCTTTCTTTTCTTTCTCTTCTTAAAATCACTTTTTCGTCACTTTCGTCTTATAAAACTATTTAGCTACAAGATCTATAGCTGTAGATTTGAATTCAAAAATTATATCACTTCGTTTACTTTTCTAATAATCAACGGAGACAGGTTTGGCGTGAATACTCTTTTTTGTCCAGTTTATTTTAATTTAGTACAATTAATATAGCAATTAAATCATGGCTATGAGATTTTTTGGATTTTCATCCCTCAAGCAACTCTCAACGAGTCATATGAGAAAGAAGCTGTGTTTAACAGCAACTAAAACTAGATTTTATGCTACATCAAGTAATAAGGAACAGATAACTTATGCTGGCGGTAATATTCTAAAGAATTTTACAGATGAAAATGGTGAAAGATTAGTTGATGTTTCCAAAGTGTTAGTTATTGGATCAGGGGGTCTATCTATTGGCCAAGCTGGTGAATTCGACTATTCTGGTTCCCAAGCTATAAAGGCTTTGAAAGAAGCCAACAAAACTTCCATTCTAATTAATCCAAATATTGCAACCAATCAGACTTCCCACGCTCTTGCTGATGAAGTTTATTATTTACCAGTCACGACAGAATATATCACATACATTCTTGAAAGAGAAAAGCCAGATGGTATTTTATTAACATTTGGTGGTCAAACAGGTTTAAATGTTGGTGTTCAATTAGATAAATTAGGTATTTTAAAGAAATATGGTGTTAAGGTCTTGGGTACTCCAATCAAGACACTAGAAACTTCCGAAGATCGTGACTTATTTGCTCAAGCATTAAACGAAATTAAAATTCCAATTGCTGAATCCATTGCTGTTGATACAGTTGATGATGCATTAGCTGCAGCAGAAAAAGTTGGTTATCCAATTATTGTTAGATCTGCCTATGCATTAGGTGGTTTAGGTTCTGGCTTTGCTAATAATGAAGAAGAATTAAGAAATTTGGCCTCTCAATCCTTATCTCTTGCTCCACAAATTTTAGTTGAAAAATCGTTAAAAGGATGGAAAGAAGTCGAGTATGAAGTTGTTAGAGATAGATGTGATAACTGTATTACCGTTTGTAACATGGAAAACTTTGATCCTTTAGGTATTCATACTGGTGATTCCATTGTCGTTGCTCCTTCTCAGACCTTATCCGATGAAGAATACCACATGTTAAGATCCGCTGCTATTAAGATTATCAGACATCTAGGTGTTGTTGGTGAATGTAATGTTCAATATGCTCTTCAACCAGATGGATTAGACTACAGAGTTATTGAAGTTAATGCCAGATTATCCAGATCTTCGGCTTTGGCTTCCAAAGCTACTGGTTATCCATTGGCTTACACCGCCGCTAAGATTGCCTTGGGTTATACTTTACCACAACTTCCTAATCCAGTTACTAAGACTACTTCCGCTAATTTTGAACCATCATTGGATTATATGGTTACCAAAATTCCAAGATGGGATTTAGCTAAATTTCAACATGTTAAAAGAGATATTGGCTCAGCCATGAAATCAGTCGGTGAAGTTATGGCAATTGGTAGAAATTTTGAAGAATCCTTCCAAAAAGCCATTAGACAAGTTGATCCATCATTTATTGGTTTCCAAGGTGGTAAATTTGAAAATCTTGATGAAGAATTAGCCAATCCAACTGATAGAAGATGGTTAGCCGTCGGTCAAGCATTGTTACATGAAAACTACACTGTTGACAGAGTTCATGATCTATCAAAAATTGATAAATGGTTTTTATATAAATTAATGAATATTGTTGAAATGCAAAAAGAATTAGAAGGTTTAGGATCCTTAGAAAATATCACTCAAGATGTCATGTCAAGAGCTAAAAAATTAGGTTTCAGTGACAAACAAATTGCTTTGGCTGTTGGTTCTAAAGAAATGAAAGTTAGATCTTTAAGAAAGAGTTATGGTATAATTCCTTTTGTTAAGAAGATTGATACTCTAGCTGCGGAATTCCCAGCAAATACCAACTACTTATACACAACTTACAATGCCACTTCCAATGACGTTGAATTTAATGAACACGGTACCATGGTTTTGGGTTCTGGTGTTTATAGAATTGGTTCTTCTGTTGAGTTTGATTGGTGTGCAGTTTCTACCGCTAGAGCATTAAGAAAATCTGGTAAGAAGACCGTTATGGTTAATTATAATCCTGAAACTGTTTCCACAGATTTTGATGAAGTCGATAGATTATATTTTGAGGAGTTGTCGTTTGAAAGAGTTATGGATATCTATGAACTAGAAAATTCAGCTGGTGTTGTTGTTTCCGTTGGTGGCCAACTACCACAAAACATTGCATTAACTTTGCAACAACAAGGAGCAACTATTCTTGGTACTAATCCTGAAGATATCGATAAAGCTGAAGATAGACACAAGTTTTCGAGTATTCTAGATTCTATTGGAGTTGATCAACCACAATGGAAGGAATTGACATCAATTGACGAAGCTGGTTCGTTTGCTAAAGAAGTCGGTTATCCTGTTTTAGTTAGACCATCTTATGTTTTATCAGGTGCTGCTATGTCTGTTATTAGATCTGAACATGAATTAGAATCTAAATTACAAAATGCCGCTGAAGTTTCTTCAGACCATCCAGTTGTTATTTCTAAGTTTATTGAAGGTGCAGAAGAAATTGATATTGATGCTGTTGCTGCCGATGGCAAACTTATCGTTCATGCCGTGTCTGAACATGTTGAAAATGCAGGTGTTCATTCAGGTGATGCCACATTAATTTTACCACCACAAAATTTAGATGAAAACATTATGAAAAGATTAAAAGAAATTGCATCTAAAGTTGCATCTGCTTGGAAGATTACTGGACCATTTAATATGCAAATTATTAAAGCTGAAAATCCAGCAACGGGCGTTCCAGATTTAAAAGTTATCGAATGTAATATTAGAGCTTCAAGATCTTTCCCATTTGTTTCTAAAGTTTTAGGCGTTAATTTCATTGAAGTTGCCGCCAGGGCATTATTAAAAGATCCAAGTCTAAAACCAATTGATTTAATGAGTAAGAATTACAACTACGTTGCTACCAAGGTTCCACAATTTTCATTTACTAGATTAGCCGGTGCTGATCCATTTTTAGGTGTCGAAATGTCATCCACAGGTGAAATTGCAGGTTTTGGTACTAACCTGATTGAAGCTTATTGGACAACCATGCAATCCACCATGAACTTCCATTTACCATTACCACCATGTGGTGTTCTATTTGGCGGTGATTTAACCAACGACTACTTGGGTACTGTTGCTAAAACCATTGAACCATTAGGATATAAATATTATGCTGTTTCACAAAAAGTTGCCGATTATTTAAAGAAATATACCGGTGCTGATATTGAAGTTATTACATTTCCAAAGACTAACAAGAGAGAATTAAGAGAAGTCTTCCAGAAATACGATATTAAGTGTGTTTTCAATTTAGCTAAAGCTAGAGCTGAGAGTCTTGAAGATGAAGATTATGTTATGAGGAGAAATGCTATTGATTTTGGTATTCCATTATTTAATGAACCACAAAATTCTATGTTGTTTGCCGAATGTTTAGCACAGAAATTACCTGAAAAACTTGCCAACTTAGCTAACAAAGACAAGGTTGTCATTCCAAGCGAAGCTAAGAGATGGAGTGAATTTATTGGTGGTAAACCAGTTTAGTGTAATAGAAATGTATAATGGTAAAAAAATAATTAAGTATGTTTTAGCAATTACGTAGTTTATTACACACTAATGAAATGGGAAAGGAAATAAGAATAGAAGACGTGCATATCCCGTAGCTCCTCCCTTCGGAAATTATGAGGTTCAATTTCCAGCTTTTTTTTTGCATTTGGCTGTCTTCCCGATGAATTGAAAAATTTGTGTCTTCACATTAACGTTTTTTTTATCTGTGTCCATCGATATCTATAGCAACATTTCTTGTCGATTCAAACAAGTCCCGTTAACTTTTTAATCTACCTCTTTTGAAAAAGCTATACACTTTTAGTCTTTTTAAACTAAATAACAATGGGCATTTGCGGATCTAAAGAAACTTCTCCTACTCCCGCCCAGTCATCTAATAAGGTGGGTACAAAAATTACATCAGATAATCGTATGCCTCAACAACAACCGAAACAAAGTTCTAAAAATTCAGATGCTACAATATGTACAGATTCTTCTCCCAAACTTGAAAAAGAATCCGAAATAGCAAATGCATCTAAAGGTGTTACGCAGCAACAGCAACAACAACAGCTGCAGCAAGAACAGCAACAAAAACAACAACATAATCAACAACAAGAACAGCAACAAAAACAACAACATAATCAACAACAAGAACAGCAACAACTACAAGAGCAACATCAGCTATCCCAAAGTCACCAACAGCAACAATCTCAATTAGAACAGCAAGAACAATATGAACAGCAGAAGCAGCAGCAACAACAAAAATCACAAATAGTGAAACCAAATACGAAAGATACAAAAAAACATAAACAAGAGGCAAAGGTTCTTTTATTAGGTTCAGGTGAATCAGGAAAGTCCACAATTCTTAAACAAATCAAAATTATCCATCAGAACGGATTTACTGATCGTGAAAAAAATGATTATAAACCTTTTATCTACAAAAATATATGTGAGGCTGCTGAATCAATAGTCAAAGCATTAATTCAATTTGATTTGGTCCCAGAATTGAAAGAATCTACAAGTGAAGATCTAGATTATATTTCAAATTATGAAGTTCCAATGGATTCATATAATGAACCATTTGACACCGAAATTTCTTCGAAAATTCGTAAATTAATTAAGGAACCTGTTATTGATAAATTATTCAACGAGCATTCAAAAGAGTTTTATATAATGGATTCATCACATTATTTTTTTCAAAATTTGGATCGTATTAGTCAACAAAACTATATGCCCAATACTACCGATATTTTAAGAACCAGAAAGCAGACCTCGGGTATCTTTGATACTAAATTTCAAATGGAGGATATTGATATTCATTTATATGATGTTGGTGGTCAAAGATCCGAAAGAAAGAAGTGGATTCATTGTTTTGATAACGTTACAGCGGTTATGTTTTGTGTGGCGTTGAGCGAATACGATCAGGTTTTACTAGAGTCTCCAACTCAAAATAGATTAGAAGAATCTTTAAATTTATTTGAGTCCGTTGTTAATTCAATGTGGTTTAGAAGAACTTCAATTATTCTCTGTTTGAATAAAATTGATATTTTTATTGAGAAACTTCCGAAATCTCCACTTGAAAAGTATTTTCCTGATTATGTTGGTGGTAGTGATGTCAATAAGGCTGTTAAATATATATTGTGGAGGTTCAGGCAATTAAATAGGGCCAATTTAAATATCGTTCCGTATGTCACACAGGCAACCGACACAAATAACATCAAATTAGCGTTTGCAGTTGTAAAAGAAACAATTTTACACAATACTTTAATGGACAGTGGTATTATACCCTCATAATCTGTTTTATAATTTCTATAGGTTATCTAATTTATCTTGTTAACTTTTGATGACGGCAAAGAAATAGCAACAGAGCGTTAAGCAGCTTTGGTTACTCTCCAGCCATTCTGTCTCCTATTCTTTCCGTAAGCGAAAAGAAAATAAAAAAATTACACCGAGCCATCCGACACAGCACATTTTTTTTTTTTTTTTGTTTTCAATCCTCCGTAAACGAGCTGGTTTAATGCTCGGAGTTATCCCCGTTTCCTGAACACTCCCGTTCGTTTTTGAGATATTAATCGTTATATTGCACTTTCATTTGATTACAAGATTGCAATTTTACTACTGAATACCATTTTAATAGATATTACTATTCATATTTTTATTCCGTTTTTCTTTTATTAATAGAATACCATTATTACTGTGAGAAAAAACATAAGCTTGGTAACTGCTGTTTTTCTTGATAAGAGAACCCTTAAAACTCATTACTACTACTATGCTGAAATATCTCACACTTTTCTCTCTAGGGTACTTTGGTACTTTACTAGGAGTTAATATTTTGCTCAGTCATAAAGCTTCCGTGGGGTTGATTTCCTGGCTTCAGTTGTTATATGTTAAAATTAGAAAACCTAAATTTACAATCTCTATTGGGTCTATATCATTACAAATCAGACCTCTGTATTTATTACACTACAAAAACTTAAAGGCAACACATCATGACGGATTAATTGTTTTTCACATTTATAAGTTGAAAATTGATATGGGTGCTCCAAATCCGACTTTAGAGAAAGAGGAACCTATTGCCAAGAAGAAGCAACCATTAACCAAAAAGAAGAATTTTACGCCACAAAGTTTGGTTAAAATATTAAACAATATAAGCTATTTTTTACCTTTCACGTTTGTTATTCACAATTGTTCCATTGTTAATGGAAGCACGAGCATTCAATTAGAAACAATATCTGCTTCTTTTAATATTACAAAATCGAATGATAAAAAATCTTCTGACCCTGAGTTGAAGCTTTCTGTACATTTAAACATATCTAATTTGAAAATTGCATCACAGAAAATTATTAAAGACGTCAAATGGACAACAATTACAAGTATTCCAATTAATGAAAAGCCTGATTTCAAATTCAAGAAAATTATTGCTTCGTTTGTTACTCATAGTATTTATGCCGATTTAGATATTATTAAAAGTACAATGGCTGAAATATTTCCCCGCAGTTCAAAGCCTAAATCCACGTCAAATCTTGATCGTAATAGCATTCTGGTGGTTAAACCAAAGGTTATTAATCATACTCCATTGGACATTGATAGTATCTTAGATAGATTTGAAATTTCGGATATTTATTTTGCATTTGATAATACGGAAATTGTCAGCAACGATTTAGCTATTCATGTTACGGATATGGTTTATGGTTTGCATAAAGTGGATAAAAGCGATGTTGTGTATAAAAAATATTCTAGTAATCATTTGCATAAATTGACTATAAATATGACAAGTTTCCAACTTTGTTCAAAACTTTTAAAAGATTCTAAATTGCAGGTAGAATTTACCAATATTTCAAGTATTTGGGATATGAAATCATTGATTTTCATTTCTCAGAATATTCATGATACTGATATAATTAGGGCATTCACTGCAGATGACAGTTTTGTTGCTAGGAGTTTTGTCACAGTTACTAATGCCACAATTTTTGCAACTTTGGATGATATGTTGACACTGAGAAAAAATAAACTCGGCAAGAAATCAGAAATTAATAATAATGACAAAAAAGCAGTTAAAAAGAAGACCCCTGAAGAAATTGAACAATCAAAGATATTATTTAAAAATATATTGATGGTAACTCATAAATTACGTACTAGAGCTCAAATGGTGACATCTTTAATTCAATTTAAACTCAGGAAGAATCTTACTTCTCAATTTTTAATCGATGATATTTTGTTTGATTCTTCTTTAACTGATAATATTGCCTCGTTGTTTGAAGCTGATCCTTCATTTACTCCTATAAAATCTGTCTTTACTGCAATCAGAAATGTTCAACTTTGTATACTGGATGGTCCAGTGTTGCATAAATTGATTATCATTGATATTTTTGATGCGTCTTGCTCAATAGAAGTAAAGGGTGATGAGATTATTGTCGATGGAGTCAATTTGTATACTCATCATTTAGAAGTTTTAACTCAAAATATTGTTATTTTCAAAAAGCTTGCTGCAATCGCTACGGAAGTAATTAATTCTGAACCAACTAATGATTCTAAAAAATTTGAAAAAGTTGAACCTGTGGTTAACGCTATATTGAATAGTGAAGAATCACCTAAACCAATAACCTCATCAAAATCTAGAAAAAATTCGATTATTCCAAAATTTGTTCATGCTGTTAGCGCTTTATTTCATAGGGTTACATTTGTTGGTTGTTTTGAAAACCCAGTTAAGTATTGGGACAATAAAGATCAAAGCGAGCTTAATCAATTTAAACGTGGGTTTTCAATTGCTTTGTATGAATTACAGTTTAAACACGATAACACAGCCGATGTTCCAGTTTTGGATCTCAAATTGGAGGATTTAACTCTCAATTTGATTAGAGATTATGATAATGAAAAATTCAACAAGCAGTTTACACGTTTTTTCAACCTGAAAAATTATCATCTAAAATATACTTATTTAAATAATAGATTATCCATGGTATTCCCAATAATTGATATGGTAATATCTGTCGAAGTTTTGTGGTCAATCTTTTTTGTAATGGCCGTTCTGAAATCTCTTAAAGGTAGAAGAAATGGCGATCATATGGAGGAACAGCATTTGAAGACAACAGCGAAGAAAGTTAAAGATCCTGCTGATAAATTACATGTGCTTGTTGGGTTACATTTGTTAATATTAAAGGTCAAATTACCATCGGATATTCAACTGGCAGTTGAACTGGATTCTTTGGAATATATAAATTTCCCTTCTACTCATGATTTTAGTACTGTTAAGTTTAGAGTTTTCAGAATTTATGGACAAAATGCACATGCGGAAAATATGTGGAATCTGATTTGTATTTTGAATAATGCAAGAATTAAGATTAATGCAAAGAAAGAAATAGAATTAGCTGAAGATGAAGAAAAAATCAATATTATTTGTGATGCTATTAGGATTGAAATTCCATTTGAATATATTTTTTATAGAACTTTTGATAATCTTAAAGCATTTTTGAAATCAATTAAAAAGTTGAAGCTAAATTTTCACGATATGATGTTTGTCGAAGATGATGACAAAGGTTTCAAAGTTGACATTATTCATCCAAGCGAGCGTTTGACTCCTACTGAAATTCCAAAGATGAGAATAGAAACAAAACATTTCTTGTATTGTAATCATGATGATCCATTTGAAGAATCGCTAACTGGCTGTTTGATGTTGGGTAAACTAGAACAAAAAGTTAGAATTGCAAAATTGAGAGAATTTGAAAAATATGAAAAGAAAATGAATGAAATTTTGGAAATTAAATATCAATCACTTTTGTTCAAAGATGGAATTGCTAAAAGACCAGATCGATATAAAGAAAAGAAAATAAACTTAGCTTCTTCTTCGCCCCCTCCAGTTCAAAGGACAAGCTCTCCTTCGATTTCATCCCATAGAAGATCTATTTCTAAAGGTAGAGTTGGTAGTGGATATACGGTCCCAACATCAAGATTGGCAAATGAAGTTTTAAGTAATGAAGAAGAAGAATGGGTTGCTTATTGTAAAGACTACCATGATGCAATTGAGATACCAAAAAGCAGACTACTGTCTAATATTAGTAAGTCATGGTTGATGAGAGTTAATACTTCGAAAAAATTTAAGATAAATGAAGGGAGCTCAACTTCACGTAAAACTGGTGGTATCATGGACCCTCAAGTTCGTAGGGAATTTATGAGAAAATTTCCAATTGTGGTTGAAGGTAACATCCAACCTTTATTTGGCTTTGCTGTTGATGACCTGGTTCTTGATTTGAAAGAACCTAATTTTGGATGGAATAATTACCCCGACTTCTTGTATAAAGTTGGTAACAAGATGCCCAAAGATTCCAGATATGGTATTTTGGTTCCAATGAATTTGAAGTTAGCCTGTTCTTACATGCGCATTCAAATTAAAGATTATCCATTACCTTTGTTAAGCTTTGGAGGTGCTGCTTCTGATACATCCGAAGCTGTTAAATTTAGTGGTGATTTTGTTGTTTTCGAACAGATGTACGTTCCCGAGGAAATTAGATTTAATTTTGTTCCCTGTGTTCCGCAGTACTATGATCCATTGTGCCAAGATAACTTTTATGCGTTTCATATTTCTCGTACAATGACCAATATTAAATTTGTTACGGATATGAATGTTAACGTCATCTCAGAAAAGGCTGCCATCGTTTCCTGGGCTCCGTCACTTCAACCGGCTTTAGGATATGCCATGAGTAGTTTTGATGTATTATCCAAACCTCCATTGGATGTTTCCCCTAAAATAGGCTTTTGGGATAAGATTCCATTACTTGTTCATGCTAAATTTTTGTTTACTTTAAAAAACGGTATTGATTTGTTTATAAAAGCTAGTGAATCACCATATGATTTAGTCGGGCAATCTGTTGGTTTTGTGTTCAAATGGGATAAAGACGTTCATTTGAAAATTAACAGTAATGGTCGCCCGGAAGATTTTTTGATTGTTGAAAGTGAAGTTTTCGAAATTGGTATACCTGTTTTTGAATCTTCTTATTTCATGCAAATCATGAACCAAGGTACTGGTACTGCTTTGAATTACACTATTGCAAAACCGGTTCTAAAATTAAGGAGCCGACCAATTATTTGGAAAATGGGCTTTATTTTTGAAAGAAATTTGAACAATGACAAAAATGCAATTCCAGGTAACGTTGCTCGTACAAGAGAATTTGTTCCGCACTATAAAGTTCGTTTAAGAAATCCTGATACTTTTACGTCTAATGAGGTCAAAGCGAATTGGGATGCATTTGAAGGTTGGAGAAGTGATTATATTTACATGGCCGTTTCATTAACATCGAAAGCTCAGCATACCAACTCTGAGTATCCTATTCCTGAATGTCAGTCATATAATTCTTTACATCTTTCTCCCCTTACATTTTCACATTTTTTCAATTGGTGGAGTGTTTTTCACACTAATTTGGGCTTACCCATCAAGGCAGGTAATATTTTTGAAAATAAGTTTGTTGTTAATAGAAAATCACCTAAATTTGGTGGTCATATTTTTGGAATTGGTTATTCGATTCAATTAAGTCCGTTATATTTGACTCATGTTTATAGGCATAGTTCTGCAGCTTCTGCGAATAGTAAAGTTGCCTTTACTGGTTTAAAATGTTTGGTTAAATCTTTTACCATGGACTTACATCAGTGTAGAAGAGAAGTCACTATCTATGATGAAAAGACAGAATCGACTAGAAAAGAATGGCATTTGAAGATGGATAAGGGTATTGTTGATTTTGAAGATGCTGATTTACGAATTCTTACAGCTGTTTTTGACCAAGCTTCCGCTGCTGGTATTTTGGCAAAACAGATTGGTTTGGATTCAGCAAGCTCTAACTTTTCAACTTTTGATAGTGCATCAAGTATAAGTGAAAAGTCAGAGTTTTGTAGCCATACTTGGTACGACAAAAATGATTTCATTGAGATTGAAGCACCAGAGCTACCAGCTGAAGATCCCAAATGGAAAGTCACTGAATTTGCTTCATCGCCCAGATTTTATTATGTTCGTGAGGAACCGGACGTTGATATGGATTTTCCATTTGATAAAATTGAAAAGGAAACTCACCATTGCCAACTTGGTAAGCGTCATGTTTCACATGCTGCCTCTGATCTAACCTCGAGCAGAATACATGAATTAGAACAGCATATTAAGTTTCATAAAGACGAAATAAGTGATACTGAGAAAAAACCACAGGATGAATTCTCAAGAAAAACTCTTAAAAAGCTTAACGATTCTTTGTTGGAATTGCATCATAGGTTACATGTTTTGAGATGCTTGAAGGATAAATTTACCGAAGGTATATTTCCCGAATATGACGAGTTTATTAATGATAGCGAATTGTCCGATGATGAAATTGAATATGAATTATCTAGAGCCCCATCCAGAGTTTCTTCACACTTGTCAAGAATAAAGTCTAGGATATCAGTTATTCCACAAAAGACTTCCAACTATAGAAATAGGTTTAGTGTTTATAGTATCAATGTTAAATGGACTCATCATATTAGACATGGATTCATGAAATATTTAGAAAATATTAAAAATAGAAGGTTTTTAGTTTTCAGTTTAAGTCAAAAAGCAATTAATCTTGCAGAAGATTTGAGCAAATTGCATGCAACAAAGTCAGATGTAAAAAATCAATTCAGTGACCAAACGGAAGAGGACCCTGAGGTGCAGTTTGAAAAATCACGCACATTATTGGATGATTTTGATATGAGTTTACATGATACCGGGGAATACGTTAATGCTGAAACAGATGATACATACTTATTGAAATTTATTTTGCCCCAGGTTTGCTTAAGTAATGACAATTCAAACTGTGTGTTGTTGATGAGTAATCAAATTGTTTCTAGAAGTGTTACCGTCAAAGGATATGAAAACGAAACTTCAGTGGACAATGAGATTGCCATTCCTATGGAAACTAGAACCGGTTTAACAATTACAGATGCATTTGCTTATGTTTTGGAAAAGGAAAAAGTTTTGGGTAACCAGTATAACATGTTTTCTTCTCGTGCTTCTATGTGGCCTCCAATATTGCCTATTGAATTGTATTATACTCCAGGATCTCTGGATGATTGTGTTATTGTTCAAGATATTTCTTGTGGCATTCTGCTTGTTGAACCTAACAAACTTCACTATGGCAAACATGATTCGTCAAGCGTTATCAAATGTAAAAAAACCATTCGTATTGTTGCTCCTGAAGTCAATATTACAGTTGATAGTAAGCAGTATGGTGTTGTGTTTGATTGTGCAACTTCTTTAATGCAGACCGAAAAAACTGAAATTCAAAAGGTTAAGGATGCCGTTAAGAATTTTGTGAAATTTTCAGATTTCGAAGATTTTGATGATATCGCTGATAAACTAACTGAAATGCAACATGAAGCAAGACAGCTTATGGAATGTAGAAGGGTTTTATCAATTTTAAACAACGTTCCAGGTGAAGATATATTTCAAGAAATTACAACAATGAATGTTGAGCTGGAAAGAATCAATTTGAATATAAACGCGTTGGTGGATCTTCTACAAAAATCTAAAGCTCAAAAGTTTAATGACTCTTATGAATATACACAATGGGTTATCATGGCACCTACCGTTAAATTGCTTCTCATGAATGAAGGTAAGCGGCCTTTTGTTGATATTGATGCTATTGATGCTTATTATATGTTTACTACCGCCGAAAATGGGGCTTCAAAGAATAAAGTATATGTTTATGATTTTGCGATCTTTGATAAACATCCAGAAGCAGTTTATGAAACAGTCATCAGAAGGCTTGATGATTCTAACAGACCGCTGTGTGTAATTGACTGGACTATGTCAGATCCAGTTGGTGGTATTGAGATTATTGAAGACAAGCTGTACTCGTTTGCTCCTTTGAAGGTCGAACTGGATATTAGATTTGCCAAAGGCCTTCACAGATTTTTATTTCCAGAAAGTACGTTACATATTAATGAAAACAAAATATATGAGGATGAAGGTGCTGACTCACTATTTGACGATTTATCTTCATCGGACTCTGATAGTTCAAGTATGAGGAGATCGACAAGTAATTCTTCCTTCTCATCAACATCTACTGAAAATTTACCGAAATCACAAGGTAAATTCTCGAGAACATTGAGCAAGATTTTGAATAGAGGTAAATCCCTACACTCACGTTCCGAATCTGTAAAGTCCACAGCGATGAACCACAGTCTTTCGAGTATGGATGAAACCCATGGAATTGCATTTACAAACCAGGAAACCAAAAATAATCTAGAGTTGAACTGCACTCAAAATGTCAAGGAAATGGAGCGTAGAGCGAAAACTTATCAAATGGGACACTGTGTGGTAATTGATGCAATTAAAGTTTGCTTGACCTTCAAAGGTACGGGTGCGTTAAGAATGGTCAATCTTGCTGATTTTGTTATCGAAACCCCCAAAATCGAGTTAAATGATCGTATGATTTCCCAGGAGGAACTGATTACAATTGTTCGTGCTAGACTAGTACAATATGTCTTAAAAAATACCCACAATGTCATTAGAAGTAAATTCAAAACTTCCAAGAAATCTAAGGGTGCTTCATTAAATCCACAAATTAATCCTGTTCTGAGAGTTAAAAAACAACCTTCCAAGAAAGATGAACAACTTGAACATCATACACATGAACATCATTTACATGCACACAAATTTTATGATCCCGACCTTCTGGAGCCTGTGTCCCAAGATGAGATGCACTCCCATTCTACTCACACTGCTCCAATAGTTGGCACGACCAATAACTCAAATGTCGACTTAGATGAATCTCACTATTTTACCAAACTTGATGAAATTAATGAAGAAAGTGATGATTGAATGATTTATATTTATTTCTTTATAGACTTTCCAATTTTTTTTTTCATGCTCTTTTATTAATATATTTGTACGTTATTATATAAAATTCACTTACTTACTTTAATCACACTAGGGTAAAACTGACAAACATGGTGTAAGGATGTGAAATACCAGAAAAACAGGGAGTGAGATAAAAATGAATCCTGTTAATGTGATTTATTAAATAGGTTCTATAAAGGTTAGTATAGACTCAAATTTTCACTTCGACCCTCAGAAACAAGCATAGAACATTCTATTTGGTACAATTAATATTTTTAAACTCCATAGCTTTATTTTTCATTATAGAAAGAATTCTCGATCTATTGAACATATTTATTGCCCTTGATATTACTAAAAATGGATTTTCTAAAAGAAATGGCCACGAAGGCCCAAACTATGATAGAGTCAGTCAATAATCCAAAACATTTGACAAAAGACCAGATAATGCAAGAAAAGTTTCATTTACCGTCTACCGAAAAGATCATTAATGAATCCATTGTGATTGCAAACATGAGTAGCAAAACGTTAAAAGACAACCAAGAAGAGGTTAAGAAAGCTGGTCATTTTTTTCAACCTTGGAATACAGCACAAGGTAAATTGACACTGACAGAAAAGTTTTTGGTCTTTAAGAGTGATGATAATGATATTGATACGTTTGTATTTGCATTATCAACTATAAGAACTGTCCGTAGAGTTCAAAATCCCGAGATCGTTTGCATTAGAATTGAGACTAGAAATAATATGCTTGTCGGCATTGAATTTACAGTTATCAGGTCACAAGCAGAAACTTTTCTACACAATTTTGCTAGATTGTTAAAATCTGAAACTGACGAACGTAGCAAAATGATTAGTTTCCAAGAAGGTTTATATTCTGAATATTTATTAGCCAAAAACAATAAGAATAATATAGAAATTAAGGCACCGCCTCCAGGCGGGTTAGGTTGGGATTTTAAATTCCCTGGAAATGTCAAACAATTACATGATCGAGAGAAGATGAAAAGATGGTACGATTATTTTAGGGCTTATGGTAGAAATTTAGAATGGATTCGTAACTCGTTATATTTTAAGAACGTCACAATTGGTTTACCGAATAGGTTAAGAGGTGAAATATGGGAAACATCATGTGGGTCAATTTACCTCCGCTATCAAAATTCCGATGTTTATAATACCATTTTAGTCGACAACATCAATAAGAAATCTCTCGCAATTGAAGAAATTGAAAAGGATTTGAATAGATCTTTACCGGAATACCCTGCATATCAAACCCCAGAAGGAATAAATAGATTGAGAAGAGTCTTAACTGCCTACTCTTGGAAAAATCCTGAAATCGGTTACTGTCAAGCAATGAATATTGTTACAGCAGCATTGCTCATTTATATGACGGAAGAACAAGTATTTTGGATTTTAAACGTACTATGTGATAAATTTATCCCTGGATATTATTCAAGAACAATGTATGGCGTTTTATTAGACCAAAAGGTTTTTGAAGGGTTGGTGAAGAAGAGTTTACCAATTGTCGGCGATCACTTTACCAAATATGATATTCAATTGTCAATTGTCTCGTTGCCATGGTTTCTATCATTTTTTTTGAACACAATGCCTCTTGTTTATGCTTTCAGAGTTGTTGATATGCTATTTTTACATGGTACTAAAACTTTATTTCAAATCGGCCTTGCTATAATTAGAGTAAATGGTGAAAAATTATTAAATTGCCATGATGATGGGGAATGTATAGCGGTTTTTAAGGAGTTTTTTTCAAGCTTAGATGAATTCGAAGAATCGGTATTAATTAAAGAAAAAACTAGAAGTAAATTTGAGAATTTATGGGAGGTTGCATTCAAAGAATTTTCAGTCATAGATGATAAAATGATAGATCAATACAGGGCTAAGTTCAAAGATGAGATTTTTCAAGGAATTGAGACTTTTGTTAAACGTGCCGAAATTAGAAATTTACCTAAGACACCAAATATCAACAAAGAACAATTATCAAATATTTATGATAGATACTATAGTGTTCTATTACAGGAGTCAGAAAGTGCACCAAACAAAGGTAATGTTTCAATGGACTCTGATTCCTTTGAAATTTTCATGTCTAGATTAGTTGATTGGGTTGATTTGGAACATAAGACTCAAGATCAGACTAGATTTTTGAAGCGCCTATATAAACACTGGTGTAACGATGATGGTGTGATGACTTTGGAATCATTAGTTGTTGGTTTGAATAAGCTTCTTGATCATGATATTATGAATTCATTATCAAATTTTATTGCACTTTATGACGAAAAGAAAGATGGAAAGATTTCAAGAGAAACTGTTATACAGATAGCTGAAGATTTGATTTTTATCACTACTCCGTGGAGAGAAGGCTTGATTTTTGACGATATAACAAATAAAGCTATTGAAAGTGAAATCGCCAGGAAAATTGTGGAGCGTCGTGAACTATTAAGAGAAGAAGGTGTTGAAATTTCAGACGATGATTTCACAATTCCAGATGAAGTTAAATTTAACCAAGACAAGTGGAAGTCAAAACAATCAGTCAGATATTTAGCGTCAGGATCTAATTTTCTTAAATTAGCATTCCAATATGCACAACCCTATGAAGACCCTAATGAACCCTTGATTAACCTAGATGATGAAGATGACATCGATGAGAAAATCACACATAATATTGCGCTTGATCCAACACATCCAACTTACATCACCGCATCTACTTTCCGTATGGTA
The DNA here is from genome assembly GCA_003707275.3 of Kregervanrija fluxuum. Classification (NCBI taxonomy): domain Eukaryota; kingdom Fungi; phylum Ascomycota; class Pichiomycetes; order Pichiales; family Pichiaceae; genus Kregervanrija; species Kregervanrija fluxuum. The sequence continues at coordinate 26,755 of PPNM03000028.1, forward strand.
ATTTTAGCTGATGATACGTATGAGTCTTTTTTTCAGACACAATTTTGGAATAGCTTTCATATTGATGAGAAAATTAATGGAGGCATTGGGATGGTTGATAATATTCGTGGTATGTTCAATAATTTTCTAGCTGACGGTCGTAGGGTAGCAATTGAAGTTCGTAAGAGAATGGATGATGCTACAAAGAATAGAAGCACTAGTTTGAGTAGCGCACAAAGTACAATGGCAACTGATAGTTCTAGAATGAGTATGGAAAGTAAAGGAAGCATTATGACTGGCTTTACTTTGGGAACTATGGAATCCAACCTAAGTAGAGGATTGCTAGACAGAGATGAAGAAAATGAAGAAGAAGAAAATGAAAATGAAGGTGAAGAAGACGATGATTTTGGTAATTTTATTCCAGCTGGCATTCGTGAAGGAAATGAAGATACTACTATTTTGCATGATGCCGACGAACTAGAAAATAAAAAGGGTTTGAATGAAATGATGGAAGAAACAAAGTTGTAATCTACATACAGTGTTTACTATCTTTTTGCATGGTTGCTTTTTTATAAAATAGGAAACACGAAGTTAACGAGAATTATTTTTGGATAAAACAGAAACAGTAAAGTACAAACGAAAAAATGTAATATAAATACTTGAACGACAATCTAGCAATAATAAAAAATGTACATATAATTGCCGTAATGGACAAGAAGTTTTCTAACCTTTTTTAGAACCAAATAGCTTTTTTAATTTACCAAATCTCGGTTTCTTTTCCCCTCCAGTAACCGTACTTGCTGTACTTGCATGGGAGACACCGCTAACATTACGATGATTATGTGGCTCAGAAAAAAATTTGTTTTGAAACTTTGAACTAAATTCTGAAACATTCGGATGATGAACATCTTTGTTATTTCCATTTACATTCACATCGACTTTACCATTTATATTAGCATAATCAGTATTTTGCGGTGCAAAATTCATGTTTACTGGAGTAGTGGCAGTATTAGTACCTTGACCGTTTGGAATAGATGAATTACGTTTTTCAGATCTGAACTTCGACTTAAAAATATTTATCCCACTGGAGCTTGGTGGTTCTGCTGATACATTGTTTTTAATTGAATTAACAACTGGAATCTCTAAATCAGAATCGCTATCACCAAATCTTGATTTATATCCTCTCATCGAAGTAAAACGCTTGTTATTTGAAAGATCAACATTTTGTTGAAGCATGATTTCTTCAGGATCAACACCGTCACGTAACGTGAAGCGTTGTTGCTCTTTCTTTTGTGGGGAAGCAGAATTTGTTTCAGATATCTTTTCAAATGATGAGCGACGTTGATCTTCGGAATCCAGTTTTAACAGATCATTAGATTGAATAACGGGCCTTGTTTTCGAAAGCTCATAAAGTTCTTTAGCTCGTTTTTGAGCCGGTCTTTCAACAAGCAATCTCTTCTGCTGCTGTTTTGGTTTTGCAGGCGGTAATTGAGATTTGCGAATATTAGGAGTGGAAGCAGAATTTCTTAAAGAGTAGCTAGACAGCTCGTTCGTTTGGCTCGTCTGATTTGTTTGGTTTGAGTGTTTTTGAGCAGCTCTAGTTGCAGCTGCCAGTGGAGGTGGCGCATCTTGCAAATTATTCAGGCTTTGACGGCGTCCCACAATCGAATTTCTTTGATTTAAGGGAGGAGAAACATACGCCTGTTGTTGGAAACTACCTGTCGAGGATGACGCCATTGCATTTAATCTTGTGTTTTCAGCAGTCGCTAAAGAAAGATAGGCACCTGAGGTGGAAGGTGAGTTGTACATTGAATATCTAGCTGGCTCTTTGGCATTCTTTAAAACAGACTTTCTTTTTGATTGCTCACTACTGATGATCATGGAGTTTCTTTGACCAAAAGGTTTCTTCTTCTGTAGGTCATCAACGCGAGCTTGAATTTCAGGAGATCTTTTAGGGATTTCCAGTCCTTCAAAGCTTGGATTAACAGGAGAAATAGTAAGCCCTGGCCTTAAACGGTCAGCCATCGATTTTTTTGGGGAATTATCCTCTTTGTCGCTAAGTAAGGGATTTTTTATAATGATTGATTCAGATGATTCATCAACTTGAGTATCCATATACTCATTGTTTACACTGGAAACAATGGAACTGTCATCATTTCCAAAATCGTTATCGCTTTTTTCATTTAAATTCAACGGTTCAGTTTTAGAAGTGTTTTGCTCCAACATAGGAGTGATTTCATTCTGAGTTGAAGAATCATCGATGTTTGAAGTTTCGCCATCAGGATCATTTAAATATTGTTCGTCTTCCACATAAACAATCGGTTGCTTCTTTTTAACGATATTCTGTTTTTCACGTTGAAATTCTGGATCCTTATTTTTTTCCTCTTCGTCACCATCTTCATTTTCTGAGACAACTGTATTCATGGAGTCATCATCTCTATTTTGCAACTGTCCATTTTTAGTCAGGCCATCCAGAATTTCTTGTTCTTTAGCTTTCACCAATTCTTCCAATCTTTGTTCTGCTAATCTTTTTTCTTCTTCAGTATATTCTTCATCTTCTGTTTCATCGTTGGTAATAGCGGCATCCTCAATTATTGGTTTCGTTAAATCATCTTCAATTTTTACAGTATCTTCAATAGGTCCATCTATAGAACTAAAAGCTCTTTCTCTTTGAATTTTTTCAATTTCCTCATTCTTAGCAATCATATTCTTAACTTTCTCTTCTTTAATTCTTTCTTCTCCAAGTTGATCCACAATTTCATCATTCTCTAGCGTTCTAACTTTATCGCTATCACCATAATCTTCGTCATCATCATCATCATCATCATCATCATCATCGTAATCAACCTTAAATTTAGATTTAGAGGGACTTATTTTCTTAAATTTGGCATGACCATGGCTTAGTTTTTTATTATTGAATTTAGATGAATCTAATCTTTTAACTTCTACATCGTCTTCATTATCATCTTCCTCTATTTCATTCAACGACGGAGCCATATCCAGATCGTTAAGTTGAAGCTGATCACTATCAAAGTTAGCGTAATGTTGGTCCTCATGTTCAATATTATTCCCACCATCTACAATTCGTTCTACTGTTGTAGTTTCAACAGTTGTACCATTATTTAAAATCTTGGTACTTTTAGTTATACTTTTGGCAACGCTTCTTCTCCTCGTTAAAAATCCTGAATTATTTCTAACGATTGAACCAGATCTGGTAGGATAAGTATGATGATTTGAGGAACTTAAAGAAACAGACCTTTTCACGGACTGATTTTGAGCATGATTTTGAAGCTGATTATCAGGATGCTTAGGGTTTGGAATTTCAACACAAACTAAACCATTTGCCGAAGGAATCCACTTTTTAACTGTTTTTGGGAGAGAGCTAACATTGTTCGGTGTATTTGGAGTATAATTATGGAAATCCGAAACAGACCTTCTCCCTAAATTAGGAGTACTTCTTTTAACATTCAGTCTTGAAGTTCCAATAACTGATGCTGGTCTGGCAGATGTCACTGAATTTCTTCTCATTTGATTTGAATTATCATTATTAGAATTAAGAAATGAATTTGTTCGTGAAGACGAACGACCACCTATACTTACATGAACATTCCTCGATTGATGTGATTGTAAAGATCCAGATCTTGATTGAGAGACCATTGAGTTACGTCTCTGTTGAATTGGAGGAATATTAAGACCAGCGGGATTATTGTTGTTTGCTTTAAGGGCTTGTCCAATAACAGAGGCAGCAGCCAGAGCCGAATTACTTGGTGCTGGTGCGGAAGAGAAAGCACCTACACCTGTATAAGATGAATTTTGCTGGTGATATGATCTCCTCTGATTGAACATTATTGTATAAAGCAAATAATTTAAAGTTGGAAGAATAAAATATTGGAAGATTCAAGAATAATAAAGTTGTGTTTTGGTCTGCATCCTAGGCATTAAAATTGAGCTTCCCACGCACCGCTGAAACAAATATTTTCTGTTTAGTTCAGTTTTGTTTGTTAGACGACTAGCCTCTATTCTATACTTTTATTTGTCCTTTTTTACATTATACATAAATATATTCTATATCAATTACCAATAAGTGTTTTAAAGTATTCCATGCTATATTTTCCACCCAATCTTTCGTAGAAATGGTAAAGTTCAAAACATACTTCGACCATAATTAAGTAAATAATTATTAATTCTAATGTAGTTTCATTTCTTTTGGTTAGAATTCCAATCAAAGCATGTGCTTCGTCTGTCAAATAATCAAGCTTTCTATTTAGAATATTAATTCTTTTAGGGACATCTAAAGTAGTAGAAACTTGATCATGGATTTTCTCCAGTCTAGATTCCGACCAATAAATATCCGGAGTTTCAACTAATTCAGAATATAAATTTAACTTACCTCTGAGTAATAATAATCTACCAGATAATTTTAAAACCTCATTAGCATCAACGCCTATTGCCTCACCTTTGGATAATTTTTGTATTGTAGATTTGGTTAATTCAATATGATCCTCGATTGATTGTTCTAAAATTGCTAATCTTGTTGATCTTGAAACACCGTAAGAATAAGCTAACATATCCAAAATTTGCTGTTCATAGGAACCGTTCAGACAAATAATTTCATTTTGAGAAGAAATATATGATTCTGCGTCTTTATGTTCATTCAATTCAATAAAATCTAAATCTTCAGTTTGAATTTTATATGGATTTATAATGGCATCATTAAACATTGGAATTATATCTTCCAAAACTTTGGTTTCCGAAAGATTCCATGCAACAATCGTTCCAAATTTGAAAATAAAAACAACGGTATCGTCTTTAGTTTTAAAACTTATAGTTTCATTTTGGACAATTTGAGTTGATTTAATTTGTTCCTTCGAAAGTATAGATTCAACTTTAGCCAAATCATAATTTTCAGCAGTTGTTGCAGAAACACAGGGTTTGACAGGTTTATTTAAATAAGATTTCAGTTCATTAGATCTAACAAAAGAAGGATGAATTAAAGAATCGCTTGATGCATTTAAATTCGTTTGTAAGGTCAAAAGTTTTTTCCTGGGTTGTATAGAATGATGAGCTGTGGTTGCGTAAGGGCGCATCAAAATCGAATTTGAAGATTTTAAAATGGGATTTAATATACAGAAAAGAGATAACCTCTTAGTAGCTAAAGTCATATTTGCCATGACTCAAATGATAAAAAAGAAGAAAAGAAGGTTATTAAAGAATGTGAAAAACATGAAAAAAATAGTTCACTTATTGTGCGAATTTGGATTGTAGAGCAATAATAAGACCTAAACATGAAGATATATATGGAAGGCAAATTGTAACATGAACACTGTGTATTATTAAACACCATGTTTCTAACTAATAAACATCAGTACTACTCTCATCTTATCGTATTTTCAATAAGCAGATGTGCGGTAGGATAATATTAATGGAATAACAGAATTAACCCTTCATTTCCAGGCGTTTTTCTTTTTCTGCTGATACCAAACTGAAATCAGAAGTCTCTGGATTACAGATTAATGCCATCAACTTTAACATATACAAAAGACATGTACAAAAGGTTCCAGTACTCCTTTTTTTTGAACTATATTTTTTGCTTCTGGCAATACAGATTTTGTTAGCAACAAAGTAGAGTTTCTTTTAATTGTATGCACGTCAATTTTAAAAATATCTCCAGGTCCTATCAAATGTGAATTCAAATTAATTTATATTTATGGTTCTGAAAACAGTAATGTCAACGATATTTTGCACTTTGAAATGTGACTTCTGATTTCTCCTCTATTTGCATTATTAGACTGATCCTTTTGGTCGAATTAAAAGCCAGTTATTGTTCTATACTACAATTAATTTGTATTTCTCAAAAGTTCAATGACTTTCTATGACCCAATATAATAATTGAATAGTTGTATGACAAAGTTATTTAATTTCCAACCATCCTATTCTGATACGACGTGTACACTTTCCGGATAAGGCAATATATGGTTTCCGCGGATTTCCTCTCATGATCGCTCGTTATCGTGAATCAGATTATAAATATCAAGTTCTAACATTATTTCAAGATTCCATTAAACTTCAATTTTTTTTCCTGAGAACCATCAAATCATGATTTCAAATATTATCGAGGAAAACCCAGTGCACTTGATAGTGGCTTTGGCAGTTATATCCATATCATATTTGTTATTGACATTCATAGTCTATCCACTTTTCTTTCACCCGTTAAGTAAAATTCCAGGTCCTAAAATATATGCGTTGTCAAAATATTTTATTTTATATAAATCATGGAGTGAGCAGAGAAATAGATATGTTCAAAAATTACATGAGGATTATGGTTCAATTGTCAGGATTGGACCAAACGAAATAGATATTTCTGATGTTGATTATCTCAAAGATATCTACATTAATGATTTTGATAAAACATCATTTTATACGCAATTTGTTAATTATGATTCTCCGAATACTTTTTCAACCACTGATAAAAAAACTCATAAAGAATCAAGAAAAGTTTCACATAAATTTTATTCGAAATCTAGTATTTGTTCAGAGAATATTCAATCAAAAATTACAAAAGTTATGACTCGAACACTAGAAGTTATTGATGCTAATAAGTCAAAACCAATTGATGTATTCATCCTTTTTTCCGAGATGGCAATGGATACAGTTACAGCATTTTCATTTGGTTCGAACAACTATATTTCAGTTCTAAACGATCCATTCATGAGTGATCGTACCATTATCGATGATTTTTTAAGGCAATCTTCTGCTTGGTTTTTCACAACATCATTACCACAGTGGTATGAGTTTTTTGTTTCTAAATCTACTCTTCAATCATCCAAAAGATGTTATGATTGGATTGAAAAACAATTTAATAATTCATTATCGGTCATGAATGAAACAAAGGAAAAAAATGAAGAAACTCTTTTAACTGTCCTTTTGGATCAGACAAAAAGTTCAATTTTTACGGAACTAAGGGCGAAATCTGAATTTTTTGATCACATTGCAGCGGGTCATAATACGACCGCAACAACATTATCATATTTATTTTTAAGATTGGCTGAAAATCCAGAAATTCAAAATCGTTTAAAAGCAGAACTATTTGAATTTAATGATAAAAAAAAGTTATCTTCGTCAAATTATACCCCAGCTTTACATCGCAAAGTTGATGACGTTGATGAACTACCTTATATGCATGCTATTATTAATGAAACTTTCCGTTTACATGCTGCAATCCCAGGTCAAGAACCTCGTGTTGTTCCATCAAAGGGAATGCAATGGCGGGGATCTAAGGAATCACCCGAATGTAAAATACCTGGTGGTGTTACTGTGGCAATGCAGCCTTGGTCATTACATCGTGTTGAAACAGTGTTCCCAAACCATGAAAAATTTGATCCAGATAGATGGTTAGATTCGGATGAAGAACAATTAAAAAAAATGAGGAAACATATGATGCATTTTGGTTCTGGTGCTAGAATGTGTATTGGTATGCATTTAGCAACCGCTGAAATTAAAGTAATCTTGGCTAGTCTAATGAGTAGATATAACGTTTCGTTGGTTGACGGTTGGGATTATGCCCATGATGGAGAAATGTTGGATATTTATACCACCGTTCCTAGAAGTGAATCAATGATGTTAATATTTACTGAATCATGATTATATGAGCATTATATATATATTATACTATAGATATTATTTATTTGACTATATTTTATCAACGGTTTTTAGCTTAATTGGGTTCGCTTAAATATATCCACGATTATTATTGCAAAAAAATTTTTCAGACCTCAGTTATTTAAATGAATCTCATTTTGGTTCTTATCGAAAACATATCCAAAAAAAAGAACAATGTCTGAATTTTTACCGGAATTAGCAGGTGATGCTGTTTTAAAGGCATCTGAACCTGTTCCAGAGAATGCTCAAGAAGTTAAAGGTATTGATTATTCCAAACCAGAATCTCGTAATGCACATGCGAAGGATATTATTGCAGGTATGAGAACCATGGGTTTCCAAGCATCAGCTTTAGCTAAGGCATGTGATATCATTGATGAAATGCGTTCCTGGAGAGGTAAGCATATTTCCGAGTTGGAAGATCATGAAAAGAAAGGTGAATTTGATGATGAAGGATATCAACAAACAACTATTTTTATGGGTTATACATCAAACTTAATTTCATCAGGTTTAAGAGATACATTAAGATTTTTAGTTCAACATAAAATGGTTAGTGGTATTGTTGCAAGTGCAGGTGGTATTGAGGAAGATATCATTAAATGTCTTGCGCCAACTTATATGGGCGAATTTTCAACTCCAGGTAAAGCATTGAGAGATAAAGGTATGAATAGAATCGGTAATTTAATTGTTCCAAATGACAATTATTGTAAATTCGAAGAGTGGATGGTTCCATTATTGGATACAATGCTTGAGGAACAAGATAAATTTGCAACCGAAAAAGGTAAGGATGCACTTGATGCTGATGCTCCATTTTGGACTCCAAGTACATTTATTGATAGATTGGGTAAAGAGATTAATGATGAATCATCAGTTTTGTATTGGTGTCATAAAAATCAAATTCCAGTGTTCTGTCCATCAATCACTGATGGATCAATTGGTGATATGTTATTTTTCCATACGTTCAAAGCGTCACCAAAGCAATTAAGATTAGATATTGTTGCAGATATTAGAAGAATTAACTCCATGTCAATGAATGCATATAAAGCTGGTATGTTAATTCTAGGTGGTGGTTTAGTTAAGCATCATATTGCTAACGCTTGTTTAATGAGAAATGGTGCTGATTATGCAGTTTACATTAATACAGGTCAGGAATTTGATGGATCTGATGCTGGTGCAAGACCCGATGAAGCTGTTTCTTGGGGTAAAATCAAAGCCGAAGCCAAATCTGTTAAAGTTTTTGCTGACGTTACTGTTGTTTTCCCATTAATTGTTGCTGCAACTTTTGCAAGTAAATAATTAATACACTTTATATAAAGAGTTTATGAATCCCCTTTTAACGCAACAATCATTTTATTATTAATGCAGTTTTAGTTTTGATAAAAATCGAATAATAATAAATAAATAACTATAAAAATAAAAGGAATAAAGGTTTATATCAAACTATAGAATGAAAAATGAATTGCAGGTTAACCATGCTATAAATTTATTGTATATTTCAATATATTTTTTAAGCTCTTGAAGTGACCTTTGGTTCCCATGTTGCGAACTTTGGTTTAGCAGTATTGTAAGGAACAAAAGCAGCTTTGGTATGAGTGTAGTTGATTGGATGATGGGCTTCTTCAGCAATATGTCTAATGGCTTTTTCTTCTGGTTTTAAATTACATGGTGGAGTGTCTGTACCATATGCCAACCAGTAATGCCAACCTGGTTCCACTTGGGATGCCTCAAAATACCAGAATGATTTGTACTCAACCCATCTAGTTCTCATATGAATTTCTTCTGGATCGGTGGTTTCATAAAATTTATTACCATAATCATCTTCTCCGACTAAGTGACCTGATTTTGTATCATTAATAGTGGCAATTTGACGGCCTGATCTTAAAAGACCATTTCTCCAAATGTTTTTAAGAGTTCTTGCAAATGAAACAGACATTGTGTTGTGCGCTTGTTATATTTATCAATAAGAATTCACTTTCTACCTATAGTAAACCTTTAAATTGTGTTGTGTAAAAAATTCGAATTCGCTTTTCCCCACTTGAGGCATAAGAAGGTGCACAGATGTGTTTCCAATCATTTTTTTATATGTTACGTGAATATGTTGACAGTAACAAAAATTTAATAACGGAAACTATTATGATAATAGTAATAATCATGCCAGTTAATGAAAAGAGGTTAGCTGGATTGCAATCTATGAAGTTACTAAAGAGGAAGGGCTGCTTAGATTTGCTTCCATTTTTAAGCAGTGTCTTAAACAAAGAAAACTGTTTAATATGGGTGTGATGCATCAAGTCGATTTCTTTTTACGTCGTGGTATTGATTATTACTTGTCTAAAACATTGTTTTAACAACTGGATACTGTTATTTTAGAAAGTAAGCCAGAAACCAAAACCTAACCATAAGTGAGTCAATATTTCATTGCATACGAACTCCTTAAAAAATCATCTAGAATTTCAGTTCAGATCTACGTGACAGAAATTGAAATGAGATTGACAGGAGGTTGAGATCTTTGTAAGATGATAAAGAGTTTTTGGTTAATGAAAACAAAAGCATTCAATCAATTGCTGCACATGAAATAATATCGTCTCTTATGTAACCTTATATATACACAGTCTGTTATGTTACCATGAGAATAATATCCCTGTGCTACCGTCTTATGGCTGACTCTGACAATACGGTGAAATTTTTCAGAAACAATACTGAGTTCGAGAATCCGGTGACAGGACCGGCGACAAAATCCAGCCAATGAGAATTGATAACGGCACGTGAGTCAGAATTTTTCATTTTTTTTCGACAAGGTTGGACGTCTACTTTAGTACGCTGATTTTTCCACTTTACTGATTTTTTCGTTTAATTCTTCTTTCAAGACTATAAGTATTATCGTTTATATTTCTATTCAAGAATGTACAGACAAACCGCTATCAGAATTGCTAGATCTGCTGCTACCAAAGCTGCATCTACTAGAGCTTTATCTACTGCTGCTACTTTAGCTAGACCAACTTTAACCAAGAAAACTCAAATTTCTAATGTTAGAGGTTTAAAGAAGATTAACTTTGGTGGTGTTGATGAAATTGTCCACGAAAGAGCTGACTGGCCAAGAGAAAAATTATTGGAATACTTTAAGAACGATACCATGGCCTTAATTGGTTACGGTTCTCAAGGTTACGGTCAAGGTTTGAACTTGAGAGATAACGGTTTAAATGTTATTTTAGGTGTTAGAGAAAATGGTGCTTCATGGAAAGCTGCTCTTGAAGACGGTTGGGTTCCAGGTGAAAATTTATTTGGTATTAAGGAAGCTATTACCAAGGGTACTATTGTGATGAACTTATTATCTGATGCTTCTCAATCCTCAACCTGGCCTGAAATCAAGCCATTATTAACCGAAGGTAAGACTTTGTACTTCTCCCACGGTTTCTCACCAGTTTTCAAAGACTTAACTAAAGTTGACCCACCAACCAATATTGATGTTATTTTAGCAGCTCCAAAAGGTTCTGGTAGAACTGTTAGATCTTTATTCAAAGAAGGTAGAGGTATTAACTCTTCTTATGCTGTCTGGAATGATGTTACCGGTAAGGCAGAAGAAAAAGCAATTGCTTTGGCTGTTGCTATTGGTTCTGGTTACGTTTACCAAACCACATTTGAAAGAGAAGTCTACTCTGACTTATACGGTGAAAGAGGTTGTTTAATGGGTGGTATCCACGGTATGTTCTTAGCTCAATACGAAGTGTTAAGAGAAAACGGTCACTCACCATCTGAAGCTTTCAATGAAACTGTTGAAGAAGCAACTCAATCTTTATACCCATTAATTGGTAAATATGGTATGGATTACATGTATGATGCATGCTCTACCACTGCTAGAAGAGGTGCTTTAGATTGGTACCCAATTTTCAAGGATAACTTAAAACCAGTTTTCCAAAAATTATATGCCTCTGTTAGAGATGGTTCAGAAACCAAGAGATCATTAGAATTCAACTCTCAACCTAACTACAGAGAAGAATTAGAAAAAGAATTACAAGTTATTAGAGGTATGGAAATCTGGAAGGTTGGTAAGGAAGTCAGAAAATTAAGACCAGAAAATAATTAAATTTGAATTTATTAAATTTTATTATTCTTTTGTTTTAATTTAATTAATTCTTTTTTTTTTTCAACTTTTAACGTTTATGGTCACAATTGAATGACTAAGACGGGTTTTACTACTACTAATCTTTATTTATAAATTTACTTTTTTTTTCTTCTATTCTAATTTTTTAAGATGCAAAGGAAGGTCCTGGAAGTTTTTACAACTCTTAAACTTTTTCATTTGCTATCATCAACAAAAAAGCTGGTTTAATCACGATTTTGATTTCTTCTTTCTTATATACTACTTTTCTTTATCTTGTATAGTTTTTGCATTTTGGACGCTTTATGTTTAATGAATAAACAAAGTTCTTCATTATTAAAAGTAACACACATTATGTAAGTTTCATAATAGTATGTAATGAAAACTGTGGTTTCTCTAAATGATCACGTGTGTTCAGGTAATTGAGGCTTCCCTTTTGAAACCCCGAGATTATTAAATTGGGCGATAATAAACCACCACATTTAAAGTTGTCAGATAAATAACTGGAGCTTAGCAAACTTAGATAACTTGCTGCCTTTATCTTTCCTTAACTCTTCTTATCTTTTCAATTCTGTTCAATTATATACAATACGATATAACTTATCCAAAAAAAATGTCAATTCCAAAACCAGCAGACGGTACATTAAGACTTGGTTCCAAAGCACCAAATTTTTCAGCAGATTCGTCTAATGGAAATATTACATTTTATGATTATATTGGCGATTCATGGACCATTTTATTTTCACATCCTGATGACTTTACACCAGTTTGTACAACCGAACTTGGTGCATTTGCTAAATTAGAACCAGAATTCACTAAAAGGGGTGTTAAGTTAATTGGATTGTCTGCTAATGACTCAAGTTCTCATAAAGCCTGGATTAAGGATATTGATGAAATCACCGGTTCCCACTTAACGTTCCCAATTATTGCGGATCCAAAAAGAGAAATTTCTCTTAAATACGATATGATTGATTACCAAGATGCAACCAATATTGATGATAAAGGTGTCCAATTAACTATCAGATCCGTTTTTATTATTGATCCAAGTAAAACAATCAGATTAATTATGACTTACCCAGCATCATGTGGTAGAAATACTGCAGAAGTTTTAAGAGTTGTTGATTCTTTACAATTAGCTGATAAATTAGACAAGAAAATTACTACCCCTATCAACTGGGTTCCAGGTGATGATGTTATTGTTGCTCCTACCGTTTCAAATGAAACTGCAAAAGAATTATTCCCTAATTTCAGAACCATTAAGCCATACCTAAGACTGACTCCATTACCTGATAAATTATAAATTTAGTTCATCTTTGTAATGTACAATGTTTATGTTTATCTTTATTTTAGCTCGTTTAGTTTAGTTTAGTTTATTTTAGTTAAGTTTAAGTTTTTTTGATTATTTGATTATGCTGTGTACTTTATCTTTTTCTTTATGGTATCTCATTTCTCAGAGATTAATAACATAGTATTTTGCTGGTGGTAATCATTATAATCTGTAAAATGAACCCAAAAAGAACTAAGGTATTTAGTACGCTGAGGGCAGTAAATCGGTTACTAACAATAGAATAAAAAAAGAAGAAAAGAAAAGACTAAAAATTTGTAAAATCCGAAAACTGAAAAAATTAGAGAAAAATAAAATTGTTTACGTTGCAAAATTTCCGTTGGTCAACGTCATCAGTCAGGCACAATTGTCTTCTCCTCTGTTTATCATCAACAATCAAGCTTTTTCTTTTGTAAACCTCGATATTACCAGAGACCAGACTATTAGTCTAACATACATACATATACCGGTCACTCTTTAACTGTCACCATATTCTACGGCTACTTTTTTACGTCCCCGTTCAAGCCCTTTCACAGTGAATATTTCGGTGCAGACCCAGAATTACCATTAGCCAAAGAAAATTTATACATTCGTTTATTAAGCTACAAATAATTTGATTATATATACATCTATATATATACATTTACTCAAGCATATATAGATATAATAGCTTTGGAACATTTTCATATTGAAAAGTCTATTAGAACACAGATCAATACGAAAATCTCCTTAGAAAACCGTTTTTATCCAAAACAACTGGAAAACAAAAAAAATTCCTCCTTCTCTGACCACTTCTATTTTTACTTTTCACTATTATAACCCCTTTCTGATCATATTCCGACTCAATTTTCAACCTCAAATTCCTTATATATATACATCAGGTGAATCATTTGTTCATTGTAATATTTTTGATTCAATTTTTAATACTACACAATGCCAGAGTCAGATCAAATACTACCAATATCTGAAAAACAGAATGTTATAAATAACTCTGGTTCCAACAAATCATTGAAATTTTCAATACGATTTTTCATGAAATATTTAGTTTTAAGTACAATTTTATCTTTATCTATTATTATCTTGATACTGCCCTATTATGAAGGCGTAATTTATCGTAGCAGTATTTATAGTCAAGATCAAAGTCAAAATCAAAACCAATTAGACAATAATAATATTAATGATAATAATGATGTCACAACTTCAATAAGAAATTCCTCAATTGTAATTGAAGGTGAACATTTTGATACTTCACAAATTTCATTAGAGAATTGTCAGCATGGTTCTTCTTTACCGTCTGACAGAATCATTTGTGAAAATTTATTCAAGATGAGACAAGAAAGTGACTCTATGGATGACGAAGAGGTCACTGAAAGAGTTAACTCAATTATCAGAAATATTATGCAAGGCTCTAATAATGCTATAATACCCAGATTTAAATTATCTAAAAGAGCTGATGCTAGCAATTCCTCCATTTCAGATACTAGTAACACCGTGGATTTTACTTCTAGTTCTCAGTCCTCATCAGATCCAACTTCAGTTGAACTAACTGATTCTTCTACGTCTACATCTTCGTCACCATCATCTTCTGAAACTGATTTTAATGTCTCCACAGCTTCTGATACTTTTCAATCAATTTCCCCGGCATTAACCTCTTCAAGTTCTGATCCCAATTTTGATTCATCATCATTATCTTCATCATCATTATCCTCTTCATCGTTGTCATCTTCATTACCATCTTCCTCATCATTTTTACCAACCTCGTCATCATCGTCATCATCTTCATCAGCGTCATCTTCATCTTCATCATCGTCATCATCTTCATCATCGTCATCATCGTCACTATTCTTATCATCATCTTCTTCGTCAACATCATCATCATCCTCATTCATTCCAACAACAACATCATCATCAACACTATTTTCATCTTCCTCGTCCACAATTATTTCGTCTAGTTCTTCTGTCGAATCCCGCTCTTTTTCATCATCGTCATCTTCGCTACAACCATCATCATCATTATCTTTGTCATCATCATCGTCATCATCATCTTCTGCTTCATCCTTATTTTCCTCTTCGATATTTTCATCATCATCATCAAGTAATACATCATCTCCATCATCATCATCAACAAGAACAACAACATCATCATCGTCATCATCATCATCATCTTCTTCTTCTTCTTCTTCTTCGTCCTCACCATCTCCAACTATAACTTCAAGCTCTTCAAGTTTTTATTATTCTTCCAATTATGGATCATTTGCCATTGTCGGTGCAACAACTGTTTTCAATAATGGTACGGTTACACAATATCACACAATTACTCAGTCAGCATCTGATCTTAATGTTTCAAATAAATCATCAGGATTGTCCAGAAAGGATAAAAATATAGTTGTTGGGTGTGTAGTTGGCCTTGGTGTCCCAATTTTGTTAGGTATTAGTTTCTTTATTTTTTGGTTTTATTACAAGAAACATGAAAATCCAATTAGCAAAAATTATGTTGATTCAAATGGTAGAGACGTGGGTATTGCAGTTGATGATGGTAATTTTGTTACGAAAGCTTTCCACAAATTATTTACCAGAAGGTCTAATGGAAGTGATTTCAATATTAACGATGACTTACCAGAAGATTTGATGAACGAAGATGATGGTAATGATTCGGGAATTAGCGATGTTCATAGAGGTGAACAAGGATTTGTTGTTAATAGACCTAGACCTTTAAGACTGGTAAATCATGCTGATGTACCCGAAAATACTGAGAATGTTGAACATTTTTAATAGCAGCCAATATTCCCTTAATGAAAACACCCCAAAAAACACAATAAATTAATAGATTGTTAGAAGCGATGAGTTTAGAAAGCATCTGCCCAATTTAATACTTGCATGCATAATTCACTTATATTTAATACCACTTTTTTTTACTCAATGTCATCCAATTGCTTTTTTTCATGTTTAATTTAATAATTTTCTTCTTTTTTGTCTACTTTTATGTGCAAATATATACTCTTGTTTTGATTTTTTTCTGTATTAAAAATATATATATGTATATAGAAATATTCTGCATTATTTAAATCAACGTTTAAAATAATAGGATTCCTTAAACCGGTATAAAGTTCATGTATCAAAGATATTACTTATAGTATCTACTAGATGCTTTGACTTTTTTAGCTATCGCCAAACTCTTTTCTTCCTCTGTCTTCTTCGTAATAATTTGTAAACAAACCGGCATTTTGTTAAAAATTTTAGGATCATATCTTTCTCTAATTGATTTTTCAATTTCATTTCTTGGTTCTCTGGTTTCCAGTAAATCAATTTTTTCATCAACATTACCTAACGGTAAAACAACACCGACACAATCACATAGATTCGAAACTCCTGTATAATCTAAGCAAACTTTTGAAAATGGTAACACAGATGTTGTTGGCATAACTGGTGCAATAATTGCGTCTAGATCTTGGTCCTTCCAAAAATTTAAGTAAGCTTGTTTAATTAAATAAACCTCTTCACATAAATCCCACCATTCATTAACTTTCATTGGTTCAGGTTCCAAACCTGTAACCAAATAATTTAACAATTCATGGACTGGTTCACCAGATTTTTTACATTCTTCAATGATTTCTTTTCCTTGATCTGCACCAAAAACGTTATGTAACGCTTGTATTAACCTTTTGTGTTCGGGCCATACAACTTCAACAGCATCATAACCAGCATTTACTAAATCTTCATAAACTTCTTTTAAAACCCTTTTGATTGCAGGCATTGGTTCAACATTACCACTATCAAACCAAATACCGATTCTAAGTTTTTTATCGCCTGAAACTGATTCTTTCCATTCTAATGGTAAAACTTTTGGATCTTCTAACCATGCTTTTGTCGAAACGACAGATTTCATCATATATTCAACTTCTTCTAAACTTTTTGCCATTGGTCCTATAACTGATGGAATACACTCTTGTGCACAATATGAATTTTTAACCCGTAAATATGTAACTCTACCAACACTTGGTTTCATAGCAAACAATCCATTGTAACTTGATGGAATCCGAATACTACCTCCAATATCCGTACCAAAACCGACTCTAGCACCGCCAGCGGCGATTAGTGAACCTTCGCCACCAGATGAGCCTCCACTTGATAAATTAATGTTAACGGCAGAATAATTATATGGTAATAAATTTGAACAAGTTTCTGGTGCCATCATTGCCATTGGAACAGCAGTTTTGACGAAAAAAATTGCACCTAGTGACATTAGTTTATCAGCTAACAACGCGTTCTTTGATGCAGGTTCATTCGCCAGTGAAACATACCCAATGGATGATGGGATTCCTTCCAAATCAACTTGATCCTTAAGTGAAATCGGAATACCATGTAATGGGCCTACGATTTTACCAGTTTGTTCAAAAATATCATCCAGCTCTTTTGCTCTTTCAAACGCTTTGGTGATAAATATCTCAGAACAACAATTGAGGATCTGGTGGGTTAATGCAGCACGATGAGCAAAAGCTTTTGTAATTTCGAGTGATGTAAGGTCACCAACAGAAATACTCTTGATCAATTCTGGAATTTTTTTGCTAATAATTGAAGTTTCAGCATCTGGTAAAATAGAGTCCAAATAGTCACTAGTGTTAACGAAGCCAGCCTTCAGCATATCATTTTTGATATTTGGAGTGACCCATTCCGATGGAATGTTGGCAATTAAAGACTCTTGTTTTTCTTTAGCAATTTGTTCCCAAGGCTTGGTCATATTATCCTTTATTGGTTGAATTGAAGACAGGACACATTCTACGTGTAATGTTGAAACTAACTCTGCTTCTGTCCATGAGTCAGAATTGCGGCGGGTAACGATTTAGCGGGAGTGCGTACCCATCTTCCGAAAAGAAAATGAACTTTTACGATCATTTGAATTTATTTACAAAAGTGAAAGTAGCAAAACGGAAAAATATGTATTACATTTTTTTTAAATTTCCGGTCAAGTAATGAGAATATGTAAACGTACATACAAGGAAAAACAGAAACAAAAATATGAATATAAAAACGATATTTCGATAAATAGAATATAGTAATTCATATGAAGTTTAGCCTAGATTAAAATTAAAACAAAAGTTATTAACAAGAATATACTTGAAATTATCAAACCAATAGAGTTATCACTAATAATAACGGGGCTCGCAGATCCTTTATAAATAGAAACGATGGGAGAGCTAGCGGTAAAACTTGTAGTTGAACTATTGCTTGGCAAATAAGTTAGAGTACTCATAACTGGAATCGATGAAATTGCTTTAGAGCTTGAATGAACTAAAAAATTGGCAGATCCATCTGGTGGACTGGAATCAAATGATATAGCAGTAATAGAGGTAGATAAACTCGCCCTGGATGGGGAAGAAAAATTATGTGAACTCTCCGGTATTACAGGTTGATATGACAAACTGGAACTAAATGAATCTTTATATGAAGATAAAGATGATTCAACAGATGAAATAAAACTTTCTGCATTAGAATTAATATGGAATGATGATCCACAAGGGGTTAAAATCTGAACTGGAACGGATAACGAAGATGATATTGAAGCCATTGAACAATTAAACGCACCAGTATAGGAGTTTGGAGCATTACAATGAGTTGTGATAATAGTAGTTGTTGATTCAGTTGATGAAACAGGAATCGTGGAAGATGTCAAAAAAGATGAGATAGTGGAAGGAGAAAAAGAGAGTGATGATGCACAATTATAAGTTGTCAAAATATCAAAAGTTGATAGTATATTACTTGTTTTAGTAACCCCATTGCCATCTGTTATAGTACTAATCATGGTGGAAATTTCTGAGAAATAATATGACTGATCACAATGTAAATAAGAACCTGGTGTGGAATCAGAAAAAGACTCCGGAATGTATGAGTCAGAAGAAACTTGACTTGAAGATAAAGATGGCGGTAAAAGAAAGGAAAATATAGATGATGATGTAACTGTTGAAATCGATGTAACTAATGTAGCTGGCGTAATTACTGTGGTTGATGTAAATAATGACGATGAAGATGATTTTGGTGATATAGAATATGATGGACACACATAAGTAGTCAAAATATCATAGGATGATGTAGTAACAGCTATATTTGAAACGTCTGAAGAAATTGTGATAAGTGTAGTAGTTAACTTATAGTGTAATTGGCCACATGTCAGTGGAGTGGTAGATGAAGTTAAAGACATGATTGTCGATGAAGTGGTCGATGTAGCAGGTATTACTGAAGGTGACGAGAGAGAGTCTGAACAATGGACTGATGTCAAATATGAAACTGTTTGAGAATAAATGACTTTTTGGGTTGATTCATTAATAGTAATAGTGGAAGTTAAAAACAAGATACTTCGTTTGTAATACAGATCGTTACACATCAAAAAAGTGCTTGAAGGCACAGAAATTAATGATGAAGTTGAATCTTGAACACTTTTGGAGCAGATAGAGCTATCTAAGTAAACGGATGATGACATCGCAGGTGTGTTCGGAGACGAAGTACTAGATATGGAAGCGGTAGATGTCAAAAGGGATGATGAAACAGAAGGGACCATATATGATGATGTAGAATATGAGGGAATTAACAAGGAAGTGGATAAATAAGATGTAATTATCGATGACTTAGTAGTAAATGATGTCTTCGAGTTTGTAGTTGATGATGGAGTGGGTAATGAAGAGATTGAACAATTATATTTAGTTAACATACTATAATTAGAAATTGCAACTTCAGTGCTGACATATTCATCTGGACCAGTGGAGGCTGATAACAAAACAGAGCCAAATGTGGTATAGTATGTGTTTGTGCAAATTAGAATGGTACTTGAGGTTGCCAAAGTTGACGATGGGTTCAATGAAGATGGTGATGATGAAGATGGTGATGATGAAGATGGTGATGATGAAGTTGAAGATAGTACAGAAGAGGAAAAGACTGGTGATGACGAACGTGTAGAAGAAGATTGTGCATATAGTGAAGATATTAAACAACTGTACGTGGTTAATAGGCTATATGAAAAGGTTGTAGCTTCAGTACTGATATGTCCATCTAAACCAGTGAAAGATGATGACAGAATAGTACTAAATGTAGCATAATATGTGTTTCCACAGTTTGGAGTAGGACTGGCGACAGATAAACTGAACGAAGAGGAAAAAGGGGTAGACAATGAAGTAGATGTTGAATTCTCGAATGATGGTGGAACTAATGAAGATACCATAGAAGAGGAAGTAATTAAAGAAGATGTAGTTACTGGTACAGTAGATGAAGATGATATTAAGGATGAAGATGATATTAAGGATAGTGATGACTTTGAAGAAGGTGTGATTGAATACGTATGAGTAATTACTTTAGATGTCAATATAGTAGTTGAGATAGTGCTTGTAATTAACTCTGTTGAAATCGTTGTAACATTAAAACAAGATGAACATATTATAGAGACCGATTCACATATATCACAGGTAGTATAATTGGATTCTTCTGTATTAACTTGAGCAATACCGACCTTTTTATTGGCAACATCAAAGACTAAA
The DNA here is from genome assembly GCA_003707275.3 of Kregervanrija fluxuum. Taxonomy (NCBI): domain Eukaryota; kingdom Fungi; phylum Ascomycota; class Pichiomycetes; order Pichiales; family Pichiaceae; genus Kregervanrija; species Kregervanrija fluxuum. The sequence goes on from PPNM03000028.1 coordinate 47,333, forward strand.
TAAGAAGAAGTTAATAATGACTGGCCTAAAACTACTGAATCATCACTGGAATCTGCAACTAAAAGATCACATTGATGATTCTGGTCTTCTTTATAAAATAATTGAGTACTTGAAACAGTTATTTCAATGTTATTATCAAAAGTAAGAGTAAAATTCTTTGTATTAGCATAAAATGATTCACAAGGACCAGAATAGTAACCATCCTGTTCGGTCGCACCGAGTTGGGATGCTATTTCAGATGCAATAGAATGTGGAAGATATGAATAATAAGTTGAAGTATCAATGGAGGCAACATATGAAGTAGAAGATATATAATCACCATCTGCACCCTTAACATTATCAAGATTAATATACCAGCCACCATGAGAACTTGACTGAACGGCAGAAGTATCAACATCCACATATTTGATTCCACCAGAATATAAAGAGTTATCGACACCACCAAAAATAATGTCACCATTTAAATCAATATTGTGTAAAAAAACAGAGAACATTTTAATGTCAATTAAGCCTTGAGAATACATTGCATCAATAACATCGTTAGATAATGTATTTGGATTAAGACCAAGTCCAAGAGCTAACTGCTCACTAACATTTGAATCAGATAAATCAGCAAGTGGTACGTTATCAATTGTAACGTTACTTGAACTATCACCAATGACGACAGGACCTTTCATCACTGACCCAGAGGGAGAATTTCCTGTATTGATATCATAAGCCGTATATTCTTCACCTAATGAAAAAAAGTCTGGCTCAATATTAAGATCATGGTTGTTTTCTGTACTCCAGCCAATATAGTTTGCAGTATTCATGAACATACTATTAGTATCGCCTCCAATTTGGACAGAAACTGAATATCTATACGCATCATTATTATACAAAATTGCCTCCGTACCGGTAAGATCTCTTTTAGAAATGGCTTCGTTATTTTCAATGAAAAATGGAAATTTGAGTAGATTTGTGTTTTTTCTTTTTCCCATTACAAATTCATCCACTGAAAAAATAGAACAGCTTACAAGCTGAATTAGTATCAAGGTTAATAAAAATAAATGCAGTGACATCTTTGCGTTTTAGTGAATCAAAAAATATTAAAATAGCATATCCAGCTTGTTTATTGAGCCAAACAAAATCTATTTATTATAAGTTATTTTTTCGAAAGATCCGAAAAACTTGTCAGAAAACTGAAATATAAAACATAATCTTGTCCAGGAGTACGACGCACGTAATTATATTTTTAATGGCCTAATTCTAAAGAAAATTATTCTCGAAACTCTTATTTGCAGGTTTCATCGGAGTTATATCTAAAACAAATTCCTGAAAGGACCAACTTAATGTAGAATAGATTTTACGACTATATCAATAAGCCATATATTTTCTAATTTGGGAAAGCTAGCATTTTCATGCGGATAAATGCACTGATTTTGGATTAACATATTCTTTCTCAAACAAAATATGGTCTTAATCTTCATTTTCCCTTATATTCAATCCATATGTTTATTAAACCAACTATACATGACCATCACTTATGGCATTCTTTATAATTTTAAATTACAATTTTATATTTTCATATCCTCTAAGCTCCCAACATATTATAAAATCACTGGATAATCAAGAATCAATCATTATGATGTAACAATAGCTGCCTTGATGGTGTAGATTTCAAGTGAAGAAAAAAAATGAGAAATTTGAGCGATGCCAACTGCCTAATCGGGACATTCCAATGGTCGTTCGAACATGTTTTTGCCCGAAACATATACAATATTTAGTTTCAAGTTATAGTTTTCATCTGCCTTTTTATTGGTATTTACGTGAATTTAATCCCACTAAAATTTAATTCTTAATTCATTCTATTCTTATTCATATACAAAAAATACCTGTAATTCTGTCAGGATAATCTGCTTATGGCAAGCAAGAGCCAAGTTTAAAACTCAACAGCAGAAAAATTTCGCTGTTAGTTATAGACTTTTATAATAACGCTAAAGACAAAATAGCTTACTGATTATTTAAAAAAGTCTTTAACTCATATTTGAAATCTTGGGTATCATCATCACAAGGAAACCAGTTGCCAACTTTTCTCAACCATCTAGTTTCTTCCACTTTCCAACTCCTGTACATATCTTCGGAAACTTCGAAGTGATTCATATCGTTTCTTAGTTGCTCAACCAACGACATTGTTGACCCGGATTGCAGAATTCTTTTTTTTTTCAATATGGTGTTAAATCCAGCCGACACTGGTTCAACTTCATCAATATTGTCATCAAATGGATCATCTTCATACTTACCTGTCAAACTAACCCACCTCAATTTTTTGTCATCATACATCATGCTTCCAACAATCTGAGGTAAGCTCTCACTTTTGGATATTAATTTTGGGTGCTGAGAAGATTTATTTGTAATCAATGTTGGTCTATTAATTGATTCAAAACGAACGAGTTCTTCTTCATTACCACACCATTTCATTTGATCCGGATCATATACTATTTCACCATATAAATGACCAGGCATAACCTGCCTTGATCTGTGTTTACCCATCGATCTAATGAACCTTAGTTTACCCTCTTTTGTTAATCTTGTAGTATTTGATGCTTCGGGGTGAATAAATTCATTGTTCATGTGTTGTTTCTGGTATTGAAGATTACTGTGATAATTATGATAAGGAGAATTCTGATTTCGTGCACGATGATTATGGCGTATACGTGGCTCCTCGATATATTTAGAAAAATCCACCCTTTGTGATTTCCTTTTCAATTTCTTGTAATCCGAAAATGTTATTGTAATATCACCGGTTGATAAATCATCAATATCATCTAGTTCACCACCATCATATGATGGTGATTTAACAATTGAAGGGTTGATTTTAGGGGGTTGAGATGCCATTTTTTCTAAATTTAAGTCCAACGTTGAAGAAAATCTTTTAACTTTTCTAGGAGATCCTGAAAAACTAGTTCTCTTTGTCATTAAAGGCATCGATTGCTTTCTTTTTAAATCTTGTTTGGGGTATCTATCGTTAACAACTTTGAATCTATAAAGTTTCCTTGGATCAATTGAGTTAAAATCTTCAAAATCATCTAAAATAGCTGAAAAATTATTTTCAAAATAACTTTCATTATCAAGATTATTATTGCAATTATTACTATTACTATTAGACCCATAAAAACTTTGCGTCCTCTTAATTCTATTTCTAATTGAATCATATTGTTGTGATCTTTGTTGTTTACTTAATTCTGCTTTCCTTTTTGCTTCAATCTCGTGATTTTTAAAGTTTTTGATTAAGTCAACTTTATTTCCCCTTAGATCATCAAAATCATCAAAATCTTCAGCGTAATCACTATGATCGGTTTCACTTTCTGAAAAATTTGATTTATTTGATGGAGTTCGTGATGAAACTGATGACAAGGAACGTAATGATTCTGATCTATTTATTTGTTTGGAAGTTATGGTATTCTTTGATATTGGTGTACTAATGGGTATTTTTATTTTATTTCCTTTATTATTAATTTTATTATCAATTCCAATATTATTTTCTAATTCCTGTCTTTTGCCAATTGTTGATTTTATTTTTGAATCAAAATCAAAATCATTAAAATCATCAAACCCGTCAGCATCGGAATACTTTCTTAATATATTCAATTTACTATTAGTACCGATATTGGTATTGACATCATTATCATTAAATCTTTCAATATTTTCCTGTGTGAGAGTTTCAAAATCATTATCGTCGAATTCATGCACAGTTGATAGCCCTTTACTTCTTATTTTCATAGTACTAAAAATATCACTTAAATCTTTCCTACTATTTTGTGAACCATTGGTTGGTGAATGTCGTATAACCGATGCTTTAAAGTTATTTTCAAGAGAATCATCGACGTCATCCCTTGCAACGCCTTTTTCTTCTTTCTCTTCATTCTCCTCCTCATCTACTTCAGTATACTTTGAAAGTAATTGATTACGTCTATCGTATGACATTAAACTTTGATTAAGATTATATAGTCAAAAATAAAAATAGGGTAATATTTTTAAATTATTTTTATATGTTGATTTGTTGTGCTTTTGAATTTTTGTTTTTTCTCGTTTAGGAAATCCTCACACAGGTAAAACATGAACTTTGTAACTCAATTCCTCAAAATTCCCAAAAGTGCTATTAAAAAAACATTAAGCTGAAACAGTATAAAAACACAAGATTAACTATAAAAAATGATGGAGAAAATACAAAACTTACAAAAATGCAAAAATAAAAATAAAAGACAAATACGAAAGAGTAAACCAAAATACTAAATTATTAAATTATAAACATCAATTTGAACCAAAATACCAATTCTTAAAATCCAAAACATTATCAAAATCTTTCATAAATTTAACTTTTTTCTGTTTAAATAAAATTGAAGGATCTAATATTTTGAAACAATTTAATAATTTCTCATAACATTGAATGTCATCCATTAAGTCTGTTGAATTGACTAATTTATTTGTTTTTTTTAGAATTGGATTCATTCTGATAGGCTTTAAATCTTTTTCATTAATTAAAATATAAAGCAAATAATGTAACCAAAGTAAATTATTTTTTGAACAACTTTTTGACCAATCGACACTATCCATCTTTGATGATGTACCATATAAAGTGCTACTTAAACTCATATTTGAATTACTATGACTAATAAAATCATTTGACGAACTATTTTTAGTTTTGTGATCATCATCAATTGACATAATTTTACGCATCATACGATATAAGTCATATCTGTATTCGCCTTTACCTTTAAAAAAATCCGCATCATAAAGGTTACGATACATACATTGACCACCAGTTATGCCGCGAGATAATGCGAAATCAATTAATTTAACTTCTAATTCATTGTTTTTATTACGCTTAATCATTATATTTTCAGAATGTAAATCACGATGTTCAAACCCATGGGAAATTTCGCTTGTTGACATAGCAATCAAAACTTGTCTAAAAACAATTTCTGCTTCTTTCCAGTTTCTAAATTCAAAGTTTTTAAGTGAACTTCCGGCAAATTCTAAGCGCAGAATTAAAAATAGTTGAGATTTATCTTTAAAAATTAAATTATTTGATTCAAAAGTTAAATTTGGAATCATATCTATAATTGATGTTGGACATGGACCATGAACAATTTTTGCATTTTTGAAAGTAACAAAATTAGGATTCGATGACATTGACATTGTCAAAGATAATTCTTGAATTATTTGAATAGTTGACATTTGTAAAGTTTTTGTATTAGCAAAGGGTATGATTTTCCAAACACCATTTGGCTCCAAATCCTCATTTGAAATATCTGAAACATTTTCAGTGCAAGATGATTCTAAGATTATATGGCCATAGGTACCCTTGTTCAAATAAGTCAAGTGATTTCTTGGAGTTAAAGTTTGAAATTTATTCAAGAAACTTCTGAAACTAACGGCCCTTGATTGGTTACATAATTTCAAGAGCAAATTAAAATGTAGCTCATCTAGCTCATCTGTTTTCATATATGTTGTTTCTGCTGTATCTGTTGAAATGATCGAATTACTATTTGAAGCAAATGAGGAAATTGATAGTAAAGAAGAAGAATTTTTAAGTTTATGTTTTAACTTATCTCTGGTGTTTTGTTGTGGAACTGGTAATGAGATATTATTTTTATATTCTGATTGATGGTGATTTAGTTGCTGTGATTGTAAATGATCAACTGAGCCACGTCTATTACTAATAAAAGTACGGAAATTATCTAAAGATATTTTCTTTTTTGGAATAATTTTTGGATCTAAACTTGGACGTGAGGTTGAAGTATCATGATGTTTCCCATAATTCTGATTAGTAGAAAGATTACTATCTAAATCTTTATTTTCAGATCTAGCAATTGATGCAAGTGACCTCAAAGATAAGGAATGTCTCAGATTAAATATTGAAGATGATGTTGAGACTGACGGAGTAATTGATTTTTTTTTCTCCAATGGGTTTAAACTTCCATTTAAATTCTTGTTATAGTTTTCGTTGTTGATTTGAAAATCTTCATTCGAAAGCTTTAATTTTTCCAGATTAAAGTTTTCTTCGATTTTCTCATTTTTAGTATCGTCATTTTCTTCTGTAATTGGTTGAGTTTTGAATTCTGATATAGCATTTGAATTTTGTGTTTGAAAAGTGTCAACCGATAGTCTATTGGAACTGAGAGATTTGTTTGATTTGTGGGATTTATTGGATTTGTTGGTGCTGTGATTACTATAATTGGAGTGAACCGACTTAATTGAAAGCCTGTTAATATTGCTGTTGTTGCTATTGTTGCTATTGTTGCTATTGTTGTTTACAACATTAATATCTTTTTGTGATAACGAATTGTTTCTTTTATTTGTGGCCGTCTTGGAAGGTGTCGAACTGCTTAATCTTTTTCTTTGTGGGGTATCTAGTAAACGCTGATCCTTTAAACTATTTTTCGGGGAATAAACATTTTCTTTATCGAAGATTGAAGACATGCTCAGTCTAAGTGAGCTTCTATGAGATTTTGTGTTGATTGATTCCGAAGAAGAATTGAAAATTTGGATGGTACTATTGCTAGAGCTATCATCGTCTAAATAACTATTCAACGACAAATTTGCAGATGAAGGCCTCAAAGAAGACGAATTATTATTAAATTCCGTATTATTGCTATTAAAGTTTGCCAAAGAAGAAGGATGAATTACCATTCCATTTCTTTTGCTTCTATTTGCTGAATTTGATAGCATATATTGGATTTAATGGCAAGAACGACAGGACGAAAGAAAAAAAGTGTCAGTATTTGTTTTCTGTCAATTACAATATACTTTGCTTCTAGGCCAGGCAAAGCAAATAATAGAAAATTTTGAAAACAACAACAAAAACTTCATTCCAAATTGGGCGCAAATGTCAACAATTTTATTGTGCACACAATTTCCGCGTTTCGCTTTACAATGGATTACGTTATCATTAGAATTGGTATTAGAATTATAGATGAGTTTACATACGCTATATGTCTTTTTTCTCAAGTTTATTGTCAGGGTGAACATGATTGATCATGGCATGACTATACCTGATGCAGTCGGCAATCACGTTTAACACTGTATTAAAGGCATAACACCAAAATAATACACTTATACCACCTCGCTTCACAAATGGCGTATTAATTACAAACATTTCAAGAAAATTTGGTAACAAGCCTCTTGGAACAAAAAACATAGCCGATCTACCATACCATAATTTCAGTAAATTGATTGGAATCGATGTAAAACATTTAATAATCGTAGAAACCAAATTTTTGATTGATCCTTGACTTGAATTAATTTCATTTTCAATGTCTTTAATTTCAACCGACAGTTTATCAAACTTTCTGTTTAATTTTGTCCATTTTGCATATTGGTCTTGAGCAGATATTGAATCTCTTTCGATTTTAATTTCATGCTGTTCATGTTTTAACTTGATAAGCTTTCCAAATAATGGTGATGGGCGTAGACGAGTTATAAGTAAGATTAATTTATCTTGAATCTTCGCCGCGGTAACTTCTCCAATGATGAAGTTAATTAAAAGAAGAGACGTAATTAACACAAATATAGTTGATTGTTCCATTCCTTAGTCTGTTTATTGCACTACAATATGATTAGATATACTGAAAGAAGAAAAAAATTGTCCAACTGACTACCGAACAAAAAAATTTATAGCGACTTCCATTTTTTATTATGTGCTTTTTACCAACAATACTGTCGATTGTAATTCATGGACAGTACGTTGCAAAATTCGTAAATTAGTAAAAGGATGGGACTATAGTAGTAATTATAATTGTAATCGGACTGTTTGAACTCATGTAATTTGCATAATTTTATCGATCGTTTAAAAATTGCTTCTTTAAATTCAATAAATCTTCGTGTAATGTAAGTGCGATTACTTCAAAGTAGAATACATTTATCAATTACTTTGATAAAAAACCAGTAAATAGCCTGTAAGAAAAACTATTTAATGAATGTAAAACGGCTTTGGCTTCAAAAGTTTACATTTAGAAAAACTCCAGTCATACATTGGAAGAAGTACTGAAGTCAGAGATTTTCAATAACTCAAACCTCATTATTAAGTTTTATGACTAGAATTCATTAATCTTTCACAAATCACAATAAAAATGGTCAACTAAATCCACAAAAACCTTTACATACAAGAAAAGATATAAGTTTATAAGCTTACAACAGCCAAAATCGGCGTGCTTCCAATATTCCAATCGACGCGACGATTATTAATTTCTGCAAATTAAAATTTACTCTCATGAGAAATCCAAAATTTGGCACTGATCACTGAAATTAGTTGTTTTATTTACATCTCTATAACTTTAGAAGCAAATAAACAATATTATTCTTTATATAAAGAGAAAATGTCGTCAATGGTAAATATCAGTAATGATTTGGATTCAGATTCAAGTGAAGAAATGGATACATGGATTTCGCAATATTGTTCAATGTTTGGACATGACTATTTTGTTGAGGTTGTCACAGAGTTCATTGAAGATGATTTTAACTTAACAGGATTAAGCTCAATTGTACCACATTATAAAGAAGCGCTGGATGTAATTTTAGATCTAGAGCCTGAAATTCCAATTAAATCAACAAACATACCACTAATTGAGCATGCAGCAGAATTATTGTATGGATTGATTCATGCACGTTACATTTTAACAAAACAAGGTTTACACTCAATGGCAGAAAAATTTGAAGATAATTGTTTTGGATCATGTCCAAGATATTACTGTGAAGGGATGCATTTAATACCAATAGGCAGATACGACCAACCGGGTGTTGAGACTGTTAGATTATATTGCCCAAATTGTAATGACATTTATCTACCAAGTTCATCAAGATATTTAAATATTGATGGTGCATTTTTTGGTACGTCATTTGCAGGATTATTTATCAAAATGTTCCCTGAAATCGAGAGACAATGTAACGAAAGGTCAAAATTACAGTTTAATTTGAAACTATTTGGCTTTAAATTAAATGAAAATGCAAATTGTGGTCCTCGAATGAAGTGGTTAAGAAAATTTCCAAAAAGTTCTGAAGAATTGCAAGAATTTAAAAACTGTGAATTTGGTTTCCCAAATCCGAAGAATATTAAAGATAGTGAGAGTAATAATAGTAAAAATAATAATAGTAATGACAATGATGACGATGAAATTTTGGACACAGAAGGGAACATGGAAGATGATGACGACATAGAGGCGGAAGAAGTCGAAGAAGGAGGAGCGTCGAACAAACAAAATGACGAGGATGAAGAAGAAGAGGAAGAAGAGGAAGAAGAAGAAGAAGAGGTCGATAATGATGTCAGAATGAGTGGAGGTGAAAGTATGATGAGTATTGCCAAAGATTAAAATTAGTATTAAAAATTGCATCAGTGTACCTTTTCTTTAATTATATTATAATTTATTTTCTTTTCTCTATCGTTATCTTTTTACTTTAATTTCTTATTCTTTATGTAATGCTATTTTCAAATATATATTATAATGTTACAAATAACAAACAATAAATAAACAGAAGGAAAATGGAAATAATCTTTAAACCAATTGGTATATATAGGGATTCAAAATAGTAAAATCAATTAATAAAATGTAAAATCACAAAATGCAAAATTAAACTTGCAAAAATATAGTCGCCAAAAGCTCTTTCAGGTAAAATACCTTTAAATAACTTAATATTTTCTTTCATACTCTGCAATCTTAATGCAACTGTTAAAACAAATTGACCAATTGTGGCAATAAATCCACCCAAAAATGCATTAAATGGAAAACTACCACCAATCAAACAAAAACAAAATTGTAAAATACCAACACACACTAAAAATACCAAAAATGTATCTATGAGTCTTAGTTTTTGATCATTTTCTAAATCTTTTAAATATTGTTGATATGAAACTTTGATAGATTTTGATAAATCTTGAAATATTGTTGTTGGAACAATTGCTGTTGAATTATTTAACTTAATTGCTGAATTATCAATTTTAATATCTTTTTTAGCCATTGTTTCAATGATCTTATAGTGTAATAAGTTTATATAAGTAGGTATATGGAATGAAAAATGTGATATGAATGTCAACGTGTTTGAATTATCGAAAAAAAAAAAGAGAAGCGAAACGAGGTTTTGAGTTCATGTTTTTTTATTGAGTGGTGAGTGATTAATTAATTAGTTATCTGTCAATCATTTGTCAATTATTAATACCAAATATAATACAATAATGGGCGACAAAGATAAAGATAAAGAAAAGGAAAAGAAAGAGAAAAAAAATATCCCCACAGATGCAATTCACATTGACGAACTCCCGTCAAATACGGTTATCAATGACCCAAAAAATTCAAAAACTTTAACAATAACCATGGCTCCAAAACTAAGAGTTGTGCCACCATTAAATTTTTGTCCGGTTGAAAAGAATCTGTATAGATCAGGCCAGCCATCAGCATTAAATCACTCATTTTTGGAACAGTTAAATTTGAAATCAATCATCTGGTTAGCAATTGAAGATCCACAAGATAATTTTCTAAAATTCATCGATGATAATGATATTAATTTCTTTTATAACTTGGGTTATGATTCGATAGGTAGTAATTCATGGGATGGATTGAGTGAATCGAGTATTAAACAAGCATTGGAGATCATTTCTGATAAAAGAAACCATCCGTTGTTGGTTTGTTGTGGCATGGGCAGACATAGAACAGGTACAGTTATTGGATGTTTGAGAAAACTACAGGGTTGGAATTTAGCAAGTGTTAGTGAAGAGTACCGTAGATTTACAGGTGTTAAAGGTGGCAGAATTTTGGTTGAATTGCTAATTGAAGCGTTTGACGTTAGTACTATTGAAATCATACCTGAGGTTTCGCCTGAATGGTTAACAAGGTAAAGCCAACGAACTACTTATTTTGATTACAACTTAGTATACTCAAAATGAAATTAAAAATAAATGTGAAAATTGATTTTCTTATATATACACAGTAGTTATTTATTTTCTTCTATTACCAATCTATAACCGACATCAAGTGTCCTTTTTAGACTTACTTTCAAACCTCTCCTGTGCCAATTTAACAGCCATTTGTGATTGTCTTCTTGAATTATTACAATGCTCCCAACCGAAAACGCTTCCTAATAATAATCCACCAAACCCCCAATTAACAGATTTTCTAAAATTTTTGTGATAAAAAAATAACACTGATGAAAAAACAAAGAAACAACTAAACCCCGATAAACCAGCTTCTCTGAAACATGGAATTGTAACCAGATTCGATAATCCAAAGTCGCTAAATTTAAGCGTATGAATGTAGTTTCTGATTTCCTGAGAAGTCGAAAAAGTTTCCCCTTGTGACTGTGGTGATTGTAATTGTGATGGTGCTTGTGTCTGTTCTTGACCTTGAGGTGGGAATTTAGGAGGTATATCTTCAAGGAAAATCGGTTTATTAGTCTCCGTGGAATCAGTGTTATCTTGTTTGTTGTTATTACGATTAAAAGGCCAAACCATTGTATCTGTCTATGTAATTGAGCTCAACATTCACCTCAACTATGTGAATAAACCACATGAAAATTCGAGAAATTTATTTTCTAAGACGATTTCAGAAAACATGACATAAGTTGTGTTGCAATACGCACGTGACCACAAAACCACACGAATCACGTGATCTTCCATTGCCTCTGTATTTTTTTCTTTCTTCTTTTTGTTCCAAATTTTGCTCGGAATTTCTTCTTCTGGAACAACTGTGGTTTCTTTTTCCCATTTTCGCGAGAATTTGATAACAGAAATCGATATATTTTATTATCTTGACAGAAAGTCTGGGATCCTTTAGATTATTTTTAAATTAGTTTTTGTTGGTTGTTTATATATTTATCAAAATTTGCATAGTTTAATGATAATGAGTGATAGAGCAATACCAATCACATCAACTAAACCCAATAATGATGCTAGCAGAAGAGCATCAATGGCCAGGTTATCGTCGCCTTTAAGCATATCGCATAACACCCCAACATCCAATCACTTTCAAAGTGTTTATCAAAATAGAAATGGATCAAACTCTTCGTCACTATTAGAGCATATGAATAGCACACCTGTTAGTAGAAAGAATCATTTTGCAAATCGTGCTTCATCCCCTGCAATTGATACAGATGACGAAGACGAAAACTTAAAAAACTCACCAAAATCTTCTTATGGTTCAACAATCGAAGATTCAAACATTTTAAAAAATGTTTCAAAACATTTACCAAGTGATGCTCAAAACTCTTTGAAATTACAGAGTGGTGATATCACACGAGATTTGTATCAGTTAAACAACAAGCCAAATATGAGGAGATCGAAAAGTTTGACGGGCAATGATATTCTAGGTGAAAGAAGAGGTTCAGTGGCGTCGCATCTTAGAGTGCCCGGTGGATTTAGAAGAGATTACATTCAAACGAAAAAGCAGAAATTTGGATACACGCTAGAAGATCCGACTCCATTAACTAGGAATTTTTTGGAATTTTTATCAATTTACGGTCATTTTGCAGGTGAAAATTTGGAAGATGAAGACTTCTTAGCTTGTGATTATAATACAAGTGACGACAAAACAGATGAAGAATCACCTCTACTAGTAGAAGAGACCACTCCGAGCGGAAGACCAAAGGGTAAAACTTCTACAATTAAGTCATTTTTCCTTTTACTAAAGGCCTTTATTGGTACAGGTGTTCTATTTTTGCCAAAAGCTTTTTCAAATGGTGGATTGTTCTTTTCAGTTTTGCTGCTAATATTTTTCAGTATTTTATCTTATTATTGTTATTTAGTCTTGTCACAATCAACAATTAAAAGCGGGATTACTTCATTTGCGGATTTGGGTATGCAATTATATGGTACACCTCTGAAATATTTGATTTTAATTTCAATTGTTACATCACAAATTGGGTTTGTTGCTGCTTATACGGTTTTTACAGCGGAGAATCTGAAAGCATTTGCGTTCAATACCATAGGTTTAAAAGTGCCATTATATTATATGGTGATATTTGAAACAGTTTTCTTCATCCCAATGTCTTTGATTAGAAATATTACAAAGTTATCTTTGGCTGCCTTATTGGCAAATATTTTCATTCTAAGTGGAATTATTACAATTGTTTTTTATTCCTCAGCTGATTTAATTAAAAATGGCCCTGCAGAAGTTAAAATGTTTAATAGTAATAGTTGGTCATTATTTATTGGTGTGGCAATTTTCGCATTCGAAGGTATTGGATTAATTATTCCTGTTCAACAATCAATGAAACATCCACAGGATTTTCCAAAAATCTTATTTGCCGTTATAGCAGTTTGTTGTTGCTTGTTTATCGGTATTGGTTGGTTGGGTTACATCACGTATGGTGAGGATGTTAAAACGGTTGTTATTTTAAATTTACCTCAAACTTCAATACCGGTTATTTCAATTCAATTTTTCTATGCTTTGGCAATAATGCTATCTGTTCCGTTGCAACTTCTACCTGCAATTAGAATCCTAGAATCAAGAATTTTCAAAAGAAAACCTTCGGGTAAAGTTGATCTTGTCACAAAATGGCAAAAAAATACTTTCAGAGTTTTAGTTGTTATCTTGACATCAACGGTTGCATACTTAGGTTCTTCAAACCTTGATTTGTTTGTTTCTTTTGTTGGATCTTTTGCTTGTATACCATTGGTTTACATGTATCCGCCAATGTTACACATGAAAGCGGTGGCCGAATCAAAGTGGGAAAAAGGCCTTGATTTAGGTTTAGCTATATTTGGTGGTATAGCTTTAATTTATACAACATATCAATTATTGTGTTGATTTTTAACATATATAATGTTTTCTTGAATTTCTATCATTTAATTTTTGTTTTTAATTTTTTTATTTTATTTTTATTTTTATTTTTATTTTCATTTTTTATATTACCATCCTTTTTATTTTCTCTATTAACCTTTTCTAGAATTGAACAACAAATTATTCAACATTAATATAATTACCTGCCAGTAAATTCATTAAACAAATTAGAACAAAAAATATTTTAAATATTCAAATTCGCTGTAGGGAGAATGCCAAAAAAAAAAAACACAATCTCTAAACACAATCACCTATTAACAAATTTACTTTTTTCCCTTTGTTATATATATAAACTACAGCACTGATTACAATGGTTGCTAAAAGATCATTTTATGCAGATGAAGAACTGAAAGTTCCACAACCGGGTGTTAATTCTGTCATTTCAGAAGAATTAGAAAAACAAGAATCATTACCACTTTCTTCAACAAATAAATTAGTTAACGGTAACTTGATCACTACAAATCCAGTTCTTGAGAAATATGCAAATCAAGCAAGAGAATATTTTTTAGAAAAAACTGAATTTATTAATGCTAAATACGAATTTTCAAAAGATATGGCAGAAATGCATTCAGCTATGGTCGCCAATAAATATAATGAATTAATTGTTGAACCATTATTACCAAATGGTTTATATGTTTTAACTGCGACATTACTTGGTGCAATTACTGTTAATAGACGTTCTTTACCATTGAGATTTATAACTCCAATTATTTTTGGTACCACTGCCTCAGCTTACCTCTTTCCAAAAAGTTTTAGCAATGTTACTAATGGTATTGGACATTTAGAAGAGAAACATGCTCCAGAACTAAAAAAATTTCAAGATAATTCAATTAAAGGTTTAGACGAATTAAAAATTTCTGTTATTCAATTTGAAAAAGATTTAAATTATTCTTTTACTGATTGTGTTAGATGCGTTAGAGAAAGTTTGCAAAGTCTGTTTAAATAACGATGAAATTCTAATGTTATATACTGATCTCTCTTACCTTTTATTTAAAACCAAATACATATTTATTATTTATTCTCATAAAAACATCGGATATATAAAAAGTACTAAATAAATCAAACAATAGCTCCTTCAGGTTTTTTGGAACCCTGCCATAAATCCGAAAATACTACCCATATCAACGTATCTTCTACCATTGTTTTCTAAATATTTATCGACAACATTGGCGAAAATTTCAAATAAATTCCTATTTTGTTCTGATAATGCTAACATTTCACCTTGGTTCATCACTTCAGGTTTTGATTCGTCATTTACTTCATACAATGGCTTTAATTCATGTTTCTTAGCCTTTTCAACGTCAAATAGTGATTTTAAATAGAGTAACTGATTGTATAACATCCTATCAGAATAAATATATCTCATAACACCGTTACATCCATGAGCTTTCCCTTGTGCTCCAATACATCTTCTACCATATACACTAACTTGTTTGGTTTTAATGCCACAGTCATCACATATTAACCATCCTTGATAATAATTTGAAACTTCATGTCTGATGAAGTATTCTAATTGTGCACTAAATGAAAGCGTTGACAATAAATGATCACATTTTTTACACTTAATTCCTGAAAATGTGATCTGATAATCATTTGATGATTGAAGACCACCAAATTTAATCAAATGATCACAACTTGGACAATTAATTTTCAGATCTTTCGAATCTCTAAAACGTTCTTTGTCCGGAACTGTCGATTCTAACGGCTCTAATTCATTATTTTTTTGTAAAAATCTAGCTCTACTTTCATATCTCTTTGAATCTAAACCTAAGCTTGTTGCCAACCGAACAACATCATAACCTTCAACACGTCCTAATAATCTTTCAATTGGTGCAAATAATTGTTTTTCTAAATAATACATTGTATCTGGCTTATATTCGACCTCTTTATTACCTAGAATTTCAGTAATTGATCTTGCACGCTCAGCAACCGATAAATCGTTATTTGATTCATCACTGGTTATGACAAACGTTATAACATTACCGGCTTTAATAATTTTACCTTGTTTTTGTAAACGTAATGCAACTTGGACTGCTGGCATACTTTTACCACCCGGATATTTATTTGGATCCTTTGATAATCTAGTATTTATCTTTAATTTAATCATTGGAATTTCATTATTATTTAACTTTGTACTGATATCTTCCAAATACGTATATATTTCATTTAATGCTTCATGTGGGTCAATGCTTTCAAGAATTTTATTCAAAATATATGTTGAAATTTCTTTTGACAATGGACAATATTCTCTTCTTTTCATATCTAAACCTTTGACTTCTAGGTTTGTAATTTCTTCTCCTTTTGAGTTGATTGTAACATTTAATGCTGCATATTTCTTTTTAGAATGTAATAGTAATCTTTTAAAAACATTATCAATATCAATTTCTAATAATGTATATCTTTCATTGACTTTAAGTTTAAAATCTTTACCAATTTTAATAGCTTCTTCATAACTGTCGGACCCTGTATCGATCATAACAGAATCTGTATCACCATAAACAACTCTTAATCCTAAACTTTCTGCTAGTTGTCTAGTGTCCATTAAAATTTCTCTTCCTCTATTTGTAACTAGCATAGCTAGGGGTTTGGCATAAAATCTTGAATTAACATAACCTAAACAACCATACATGGAGTTTGCCGTAAGCTTCAACGCCATTTGTTTAATATCATATTGGCCCTTTTCAATTGGATTGATTTTTGGGTCTTTCATTAATTTTTTAACTTCACCACGTCTGCTAACCAGCTGTTGTAATAATCTCGGTAAAACACCTTGAGCGGAATTAGATTTGGGTATTTTAGGTAGTTCATTATTATTTAAATTAGATCTTTCAACAGTGGTAAAACAAATATTAAATTCTTGAATAATTGAAGGATATAAAGAATTAAAATCCATAACCAAAATATAATTCTTATGCAAACCCTTTTCAGGTTCAAAAACTAAACCACCTTGAAACTTTGATTTCTTATTACTTGTAGCATTATTTTCAGCGTCACCTCCGCCACCATTATCACCATCAATTTCGTCACCTCTGTTATTTTGTTGTGCATTAATCATCTTTTGAGCTCTCGTTTCTTTATCTGGAACAATATAGCCTTCTCTAACAAATTCATGCAATAAAATATATTCATTTCTACCAGCTCTTGTACCACCTAATGTATGTGACCAAGCATTACCCGCTAGATTTGTTAATTGCTTTGATATTGATAAAATTTGCATGCCAAATGCAGTTTCACTAATCATTTTAACTGCCATATTATTTTCATTAATTGCAGCCAATAATCGGCTTGCATCTTCAGTTAATGCTGGATTTGCTAAATTGACTTCCATTGGAGTATATTTCTTACGGCAAACAACCTCATACATTTCAGGTAATTCCCAAGATTGACATTTCATTGTTAAACTCTGACCCATTTCATTTGAAATATCACAAAGTAGCCTACCAGCACATAATTCTCTAATCATGAATAAATTATTTCTACCTGTTGTTCTAGAAAATTTATCTGGAAATCTTTTTCGGCTTCTACGACCAATGTTTGACCAAGTTGAAACATTTAAATCATGCATTCTATGTATTATAATGTCTAAAGTAACCATTTCTAATTTATGTCCAATAAAAACATCAGGATCACATTTTTTAATCATCGATGATAAACAATTTAATAAAGTTTTCTCATTATTAAAGGCACGAATAGAAATATTTTTTTTGGAAGCTAATTGTGATAAACCAGGTGGTAATGTAATCGAACCGGCAATTGGACGAACAAGGGTAACCGAATTATTTGGCTCAAGGTTGTCTGAAATCGGTTGATCTTGTGGTAAATTTTTATAAAAGGCAATTGAAACGGATCCAACTTCTTGTTTTGAAGTCTTAACATTCATAAATGATTGAACATTTATTGATAAAACGTTTAGACTTGGAGCTGGTTCATTATTACTTAAAACAGAAATATCATTTGGTGTTGAAATAGAAATTTCAACATTACAATGTGAAACATTTTGTAGTTCTCTAAAATTACAATTTTTTATATTCAACCAACATGGACCCATGACTTTACGTTGTAAAACAAATGATTCAAAAATTGATGCGTTTGTACCAAAAACATGAGAAAATGTTTCACCATCAAGGGCAGATGGAATCGTAATATTTGAATTTTTCGGTGTTTGATATGGTAATAGAACTTTCAAATATTCTGCACTTTTCGGAACGTTGTGTAATTCAAAGGCATATTTCATTGTTTGCGGTTTAGCTTTAATTGAATCAAGACCAAATTTATCCATTAACAATGGAATGATCTCGTCATAAACATCCATTGCGGAACATGGATTATCATCTTTTTCTAATTTATCATCTTCGTCTTCCTGACCTGCATATTTATCATCGTCATCATCATCATCATCATCAACAACTTTTCTATGTTCTCTTGGTAAAAAGTAAAGTTCTCTATTAATATTGTTAACTTTCACCATACCGGAAACCATCTTACCATCATTGCATTTAATTTTACCGAATAAGAGCAGTGAATTATCTAACTCGATATAGTCCAACCAATACATTTGCACGTTTTCAGAACCATCTTCTAACTTAATCACAACCTCATCTT
Organism: Kregervanrija fluxuum; assembly: GCA_003707275.3. NCBI lineage: Eukaryota > Fungi > Ascomycota > Pichiomycetes > Pichiales > Pichiaceae > Kregervanrija > Kregervanrija fluxuum. The sequence continues at coordinate 65,743 of PPNM03000028.1, forward strand.
CATCCTTGCTATTAAATGCAACGTTTGAAAATTTTGAAGGTGAAGAAGAAAATGAAACTGATTTTGAATCTTTTAAAGGAGATGAATTAAGTTGTTTTTGATCTGTTTCCCCTAATTTTAACTTCGATGCAGATAAATTAACCGATCTATCAACATCGACAGTTTTCCTATTTCTATGAGAAACCACGACTTCGTCATCTGATTCGTCGTCGTCATCATCATTAACATTCTTGTTATCGATAACAAGATCGACTTTATTATCCATTCCATCTAATCCTGGCTCTTCCTTGACTTTATTTAAATCTCCCAAGATATTTAGATTGGCTGAGGTTATATTTTTAGATTTAATTGGCGAAGAAGGTGTATCAATATTAGAAATAGATGAATCATCGAGGTCCATTGCAGTATAAAAGTCATCATCAGATTCTAACTTTTGCTTTTTGATTGGAGTTTGTTTCAGGTCATCATCAAATTCGTATGATTTATTGAAGTTTAGAGGTTTAACAAATGAGTTTGAAGGTGGTGATGATTTAATTTTATCCGATTTCAACGAAGAAAATGGATCTTTTCTCTTCTTAGTTGATGATAGCGGCTTATTCTTCAATGAATTGGCTGCCTTATTAGTAAAATCACTTAAAATATCATCCAATAAGGAAGGATCAACTGGAACCGATTTTTTTTTGTCGTTTAATTTTGGCTGTTTGAAAAAAGAATCAATACCTTTTGAAGATGTGTTTGATTCTTTAATTTTTTTGACCTTCTTTTTCTTCCTTTTTTCACCTGTTTCTTGATCAACTTCTTCTTCCGAAGAGTAGTATTCCTGCTGTTGGTCCCAATCATCTGCACCTGTTTCCGCGTATCCTTCTCCATTTTCATCAACAATAAAATCATCATTTAAAACTTGATCTCTTTTATGTTTCCGATATTGAAGTTCATCGACTTCTTCATAGATGTCGATGTTATCTTCGTCTGACAAGTCTTCAAAATTAGTACCTGACCTCGCAGCTCTAAGTCTGGCTAACTTGTCCTTTTTACCCATATTGAATCCTGTAAATTTAATTAAGAAATAACAGCTAGATTTAGTAAAGTTTAAATTAAACAAGAGAAGGATGAAACAAAAAAAAAACGCGTTTTTTCGCAGATTGTTTTCTTAAAACAACAAAACGCGTCAAAATGGAAAATTATGACTTGAAAAGTGAAATAATAGTCAAATCACGTGACATTCAAACAAATGACACGAATCCCTTTTGACAGTATTCATTAAATTACTTTATAGATACTGAAAACAAGATGAAGGGTGTTTTGAGCTGAGTGACTTGTGCAGGACAATTCAGACCCTTTTGGAATCTCAATTTTATTACATATTTTATTTGGAGCAGTAAGAAATAGATAACTACTTCCGTAAATATCAAAATACCAATGTAAAGCACTCTGCACTGCATTGCTACATTATATCAAAATTAGTTTATATTGATTAGTGATGGATAGTTATTAAGTTGGGTTCAGACTTCATAGCTAATAGTTTGCAGGAACACAATTTGGTAATATCATATAGGCTGTAAACATTTAGCGATATCATGTAGATTGTAAGTGTGGCAGGTACATGAGAAAGCAATCATAACTTATACATAGAGCATTTGTGTATATTTTTTTTTAAAAAAAAGTCGTCTGAAAAGCCAAATTATGTAGAATTTAATCTCAACTGGCTTAAATGACTATAATTTGCAAATGGCATTTGTTATGAAAAGATAAGTAAAGATATGTCAAGATGAAATGGCCGAAAAAAAAACATCAATTAAAGTTCGAGAAGTTTTTATATTTCACAATAATTGTATTAATCAGAAAAGGATAAGGTCTTTGATGTATTGATTACAAAAAGAAATAAAATATATTATGTCATTTGCTAATTTTGAAAGAGATATTGAAGCTAATCCTACAGGCCCTAAACAAACAGGGTCTTCTACTCCAACACTAAATGTTATTTCCAACGAATTATCAGATTTTATAAATCTTATATCAAAATTAACAAAAATTGAAGATCAATTAGGCACCAGAAGAGACACCAAGGAAATTCGAGAGGATGCGAAAAGTATTATAAAAAAGTCCAATAAATTACATATTGAATTGTCAGATTCATTATTTCAATTGGACAATATTGTTGACCCTAACCCAACAGTAAATTTTACGAAAAATAAATTAAGAACCCAATTTCAAGATGTTTTTAAGAATTATCAGGTTGTTTTAAGAAACTATAATGAGAAGATTGCGAGCGTTAGTATACAAGAAGAATATTTAAAAAATCAAGAAACCGCTACTGAAAATACACCGTTACTTCAGAAGAATGCTAGTGGCGATGCAGGACAGCCGCAACTAAAATCGCAAACACAACCTCAGCAGTATCAGTCACAGATCCAAATTCAAAGACAAAGGCAGCAGTCCCCACCGATAACAAACACAGCGCTGGAATATCATTCTGATCTAATAAATCAAAGAGAAGAAGCGATCACTAATATATCACAAGGTGTTCAAGACATCAACAAAATTTTTAAAGACTTAAATGAAATTGTGAACCAACAAGGTGAGCAAATTGATACGATAGAAGACAATATGATTACCTATGCCAACAGTAACCAGTTAGCCAGTCATGAATTAGTTAAAGCAGATAATTATCAGAAAAAGAAACGAAAATGTTCCTGTATTATTTTGTTAGCATTGGTCATTTTACTAGTTATAATACTATTAGTTATTAGTTAGCTACTTCACGATTGATTTTTTTTTATATAACAATAATTTTTTTTTACTTAATTTATAAAACATCCTAGTATACCGGATAACGAGCCTATTCGCTATTCGAAGGCGTATATTGAGACTCATGATCAGAAGTATCTGACCATGGTATATTATCGCCACCTAAATTATCAGCATTCGTACCTTGTGAGTAGATTTCTTCACCTAAAACCCAATTATGTATATCATCTCTACTCAACTTACCATTAACTGTTCTCTTTTTCAGATTTGAAGCATTTAAATGTTCAATCAATGTCGTCTCAGAAGCCTCCATATGTTCTGTTTGGTCATCAGATTTACCATTTTTTTCTTCTTCTTCTTCCTCACCACCGTTTTCCTTTTTGTTATTCCCCGAACTTGAACTTGCCATCTGAGGTTCTATTCTAAAGTCCAAAAACTCACCAAATGGATTATTGGTCCATTCATCCATCATTTGTTTGATCTTATCTTGATGTATAGCTGCAACAGCAACAATGCCAACTGCAGCACCAATGATTATAGGAACTAAGAGTTTTGTTAATAAATGTTTCTACCTATAGAAATATATCTTGTAATATACTTACTTGCCAAATGTGGTATCGGCATATCAATATTTTGTGAAAAGAACTTAATTATCAAAGAACGTGATTGTGAAAGAATAAGCACGCCTACAGAAATTTGCCTTTAAGCCACAAGGGGAAAAATGTCATTGCGCCTGATCATGATTTTTGTTTTTTGAAATCATTTACTGATTTAACTTTTTTTAGTGTTCAATGAGTTCAAAGATACCATTGGTTAGTATAAAGCCGAATACCAAGCTTGATTTATTTTATATTTTGGATAATCTTATAGTTGCATCTGCACCATCTTTTCGTCCAAATTGTATATCGAATAACCCATTACCAGAAATAGTTAGCACTTTAACCTCTCATCATAAGTACAATATAATTTTGGATTTACGTTCGGAGTCAACATCATATGGTGATAAATTATCCAATTCTACAGTAACATACATTAATATACCAATTGTGGATTTCCATGCACCTCCTTTTATTTTACTATTAAAGGTTGTTCATATTATTTCTAATTTTTTAGAGAAGGAAAATTCTGCCGTTTTAGTTCATTGTAAACATGGTAAAGGAAGAACAGGTACAGTTATTTGTGGATATTTGATGTTTAAATATGGCGTTTCCTTTTCTGATGCAAATGATGTTTTTCAAAAACGGAGATTTATTTATAAGTCTGGAGTTAAAATAAAATCTCAAATACACGTTTTGACATATTGGCAAGCGTACTTAAATGATTCCAATATTAGGAAAGGCTATCAATTTATTAGAAACAGTAATTGGAAATGGGAATTGAAGAAGACGCTTGTGCACGGTAATAAGACTGATCTAAAAATTGAATTTTTGGCTGCTAATCTGGGTGATGATAGTAATCATTCATTGAACTGGATTAATATTGGTTCTGTCAAGGTTGGCAATTTTGAAGAGTTTTGGTTTAACGTTCCAGAAGATGTTTGTTTTAGATTAAAAATTTCTGGAGTGATCAAGAAGACTTTTACCACTTTCAGTATCAATTGTATCGTTGAATATTTATTGAGAGAGAAAGAAGTTGATGTCGATAGCGATAAGAATAATCTGGTTGTTAAAATTCAATGGGAAGATATGGATGGGCCAAATGGAACATTATGGAAGGGTTATAAAGCCTTTGATTGGGTTGAATTGGAATTTAATATTATTAAGTAGTGATTGACAGTATTATTTACTATTTACTATACTTTGCTAACTATGTAACTTTTTAAATTTAGAATTAATTTTAGCTTTTTACTATATAATGAATGATATTTATGCTACAAAGAAAAAAGAAAATAATAACTTCTTCTATTTTTCTTAAGTTTGTTTGTTAATTAACCACCTTTTCTAGTTTTTTCTAAATCTTCCCATATACCATCAACTAGCTTCTTTATATATGCCAATTGTTGATCATTTTTTTCACCAGTTCCATCAATAACTTTGCAATTTTCAGATTTGTATGGTTTGGAAAGAAGTAAGTGATTATCAAAAATGACTATTGAGTCATCTTTGTTCAAACCAACGGTACCTTTAGGGAACAGTTTGAATAATTTAGTAAAAACTTCTTTACCTTCAATACTTATCTTTCTATTATACAATGTTTTCTTCAAAATAAATTCGGTTTGTTGATTGTTTAAATCTTTCGAACCAGTTTTGAAAACGCTACCTAAAGAATTAGGGTTAATTGGGGCTGGAACATTCAACTGATTAGAAAATTTTTCATTAAGTGAAATTTTATTGACTGATTGTGTTTTTTCCTTAGTTAAGGTAGAAATGGATTTAATGAATGAGGATCTAATGACTTTGAAATTAGTATGAGAAGTATATTTTTTAGGAGATATATTAGATGGAGATGGTTCGGATATTACAGAGATAATTCTCGAATGTGGATTGTAGGAATGTATCAAGCCAATAATGGTTTCGTTAGAATTGGTAACAATTTTGACCCTGTCAAAAGATCAGTGGTTCGGATTTGTCAGTACTAAATTCCAATAAAATTATTAAAAATAAAGGGTAACGTACTTTAATCCTACGGTATTATCTAAGCTAAGCATATTTGTACTAATTGGAAGGGATAACAAAACAATCACCAAAGTAGACCTCATTATAATGTCAATGGTGAAATTAAATGATATCGCGATCTTTTCAACAAAAAATACAAAATTCAGGGCAAGTTGATTTATTTGTCTCTGGGGATAAAATCAGTTTTTGTAATTTAAAATAATGGGATTTAACGTAATGGACGATACGAGCATTGATTTTGATAACAGAGCCATTAAGTTTGATCCAGAAACTCGAATACTCGATAATCCTGAAGATGAACTTGAAGAAATTGAGGAAATACCCGAAAATGATGAAACAGAGGGAGCAGAAGAAGATTTGGAATTGAACAATGGGTTTATGGATCTGGATAACCTCATTGATAGTGAAACAGAAGAATTTCCAGAACCAATTATAGATAGGGATGAAATGGTTGAAACCTCCGATGATCAAGATATACTGGGATCACCTCATAGTAGTTTTTCCTATGATGATACATTAAGTGAACAAGAAATTGACGGTTTATCCAATTATAATATAATTCTAGAATATCCACAGCTAGAATTTGAAAATGTTGAATTATTGACATTTGAGGAAGAGTTAAAAGATTGGTTCGGATATAAAGATTTAAAATCTTTGAAAACAATTCAAAATACATCGAAAACTAAATCAATTAAAGATATCGGATCGATCACTGAATCGTTGAAAAATTCAATGAATAAAAAAAATGAACCTTTGATTTTGAAAAATATAATTGAACTTTGTTACATATCAATGGGATGTTTTGATGATATAACCGATCAATTTCATTTAAAGGACAATATTTTTCATAATATTAGTAAAATGGTTACCTCGAATCCAACTGTTGATATCTTGATTGAATTGATCGTTTCAAGATCAGAAAATTTAACAAATGTTAAAAATTACGAAAAAAAAATCAATGAAAATTTATTGAAACTTTGGTCGAATCAATTTTATTATTGTTTGACAATTTTACATATTATGTTACTTTTGTTTAATACAGAAGAGTGTTATGGTCTAGAAGAAAAAAAAATTTTAAAAAGAGCAATTGATAGACATAATCTATTAATTGATTTACTTAAATCAATTGATCGATGGAAATGGTTATCCATTGAATCTGATAACCAAGAACCTAATAATATAATTGAAGGGTTTAATTCAAAAGATATGGATAATGAAACAAAGCAAATTTTATTAATTTTAACATCGTTCAAAATTAGAAACGTTGTTATTGTTTTTAATGATTTACTTTTAGTTCAATTTGGAAATTTTAAGCATATTAGATCGACTAAGGATTTTTTAAAATTTAAGTGGGAAAATGAATCTAAGTCAAACGAGGAACGACCAGAATCGAAGATATCTTCATTAGATTATCAATATTATAGAGATGAATTAATGGCTAGATATCCAACGTTCACTCCACCAAAATATGAAATTTCAGAAATAATTCAAATGACCATGAATTGTGAGATCAATGATGATACTAATGAGAATTGTGATAACAATATTGATAAATTGTCTGATATAATTAATACCAGTTCATTACTAATTAATCAACACCAGCATTTAAAGAATAAAAGTAGTATCGGATTTGGTAATGATCCACCTGATATTCATATTGCAACTCCAATGCCATCTCCAACTTTAACCCCACAGCACACAGGTAATACAAAAAATTATTCAAAAGTTTCGGAATTTGAGCATTCTGCTGGTGAAGTTAAAAAAAAATTATTTATAACTCAAGCTGATTATCCTAATATATATCCATTTGAGAACGAAGTTCCAAGGAGTATTAAGGAAGCAACCGATATTTTTTATCACCATATTAAAGATAACTTTAATTCGAAGCAATTTATATCAACTTTTGAAGATTTCATAAAAGAAGAGCACGGGATATTAGAATCTGGAAAAGAGAATGTTGATAACAATAATAATAATGAAAATAGCAAGAATTATGGTAAGAATAATAATAAAGGGAAACCATTATTCATTTACGACGAGAACGATGAGAAAGAAAATCCAATGTTTAAAGAAGAAATTGAAAGTTTAGTAAAAGTTGAAAATTTTTATAAAGAATCACTCCCATATTTGAATTCATTAATTTATGTTTTATTACAAATAGTATCATCGAATATAATTCCTACACAGCAGGCATCAGAAAACGGGCAAACACGCCAAAGAACTCCATATACTAGTTCATTCCAATCAGAAGAAAATAGACCATATTTCAGTGAACAGTTAAGTAACTTCGATAAGCAAAAATTAGAAGTTACTAGGATGAAGGAGACAGCCTTAAAAAGTTCGTCAACAATAATTACATTATTATTGAGGTGGTTTAAGTTGTCACATATATTAAAATTTGAATATTTGTCAACGATCTTATTTGACCAAGATTATATAATTCAAATGTTTAGATATTTGGATAGTAACAAGATTCAGGCACAAGCAGGCAAATCATTTGATTTTAAAGATCCATCAACACTGATTAATAATAGAATTGTCTATAATGATTATAAATCATTATATTACTTGACTGATTACAATTTTTTTATGAAATGTTTGAAATTATCAAATAACAAAGATAAACAAGAAGAGTTTAAACTTGAGAAAACTGAGCAGGAAGAATTTGAATCGATTTTTAAAGTTAATAAATTAGTTAATGAAGCAAATAAAAATCCACTGTCATTCATATTACCATTTACATCGCAACAATCAATTTTCACAGTTGAAAATCCCAATAAAAGATGTTGTTTAATCATAAGTAATTTACTCAAAACATTATATCATATTATATCACATTATAAGATTCAAAGAATTTATAAGCTAATGGATGTTAGGCCAACAGAAATTTTAAGGTTTTACTTAACATTATATAATACTAATTTATATAAACCAATTTTGAAAATTATTAAATTGGTTTCACCATTCAATGGGAAAAAATGGAGGTCAAATAATATGGATATGATATCATTTGTTTATTTATTTTACAAAGTTGGATTGAAAGATCAATGGTTGAATAATTTTTTCAATGGTGGTATTGAGGAAAGAGTTTTTAAAAGTTTTGAAAATGAATTTTCATTGAGATGTTTATTAAAATTTTATAACTTTAAAAAAATTAACAAAAAGATTGAATTAAATGAATTTAATAAAGAATTTTTTAGATAGATGAAGAATAATGGATGACCAATTATTCGGTATCTAATCTGACACCAAAACATCTTAAGTTCTCATCATTATCAATTTTCAAATCATTTGTGAAAACTGTCATTTCATCTTCAAATTTCTCAATGATCTCAGTTGTTAAAAATTCCATCATTTTATTTAATTTATTATCAATTTTCATTAGGTAATCATTAAATTTATCAGCCTCTTCCATTTCAAAGTTCTTTTTAATCAATTCAATAACGCTAATCATTTCAATTAACAAACCTTTGAACTCTTTATTCAAATTTATAAAATTTTCAATTATGTTGAGAATGATATAAATTTCTTCAATGTAAGAACGTGAAGAATATTTCCCTATTAAACACGAACTTGAGTTATCAAAAATTTTATTAGTTATAATTGATTTAATATAGTTATTATGCAACGTAATTAATTCATCTAAGTTATAGTTTTTGACTGTATTCTGGGTCTTGATTGATAATTTGTTTGATTTTGAAATTTGAAAATCAACTTTTTCTTGATTGATAAAGAACTCAGATTTAAAAAAATCATAATTTTTAATTATAATTTCATTTGTAATAAAATTTTGCAATAAATTCATAAAATTTATAAATTGATTTCTCAAAATATTTAATCTTTTGAAAGTTTTTAGAATCCAATTCAATCTAATTTCATCTTGGCTGTCATTATAATTGTTTTGTAACAATTTTTTAAATTTTTTAATCAATTTTTTTTTGATAAAATTTGAATCAATCCAAGTTTCATTTAAAAAAAATAGATTTTTCTTGATTTTAAATAAAAAATTAAAAATTTTCAAATAATCATTTTTGTTTTTACCGATTAAAAAATTGATTGGTTCTTTCAAATTATAGTCAATTGTAAATAAATTCCAACCTAACAAACCTAGATTTTCAATATTTAAGATTCTTGCATCCAATCTGTTCAAAATTAAACTATTGTAATTGAATTTAACACTTGTATTTTCAATTGAATTGTTTAATAAACTAATTAATTGATTACTTGATAAAAGATTTGAGCTCTTATTCAAAACCGTTTGACCATTCAGAATTAATGCGTTTAAAAAGTCGCCTTGTTTTGTTAACAAAAAATTATGTAGAAAATCGATTTGGTTTATGAAACCAAATTCACCATATAAAATTTTGGAGTTTGAGTAATCTGTGATTTCATTATAGATTTTTCTAACTAATTTAAAACTTAGTTTTCTATTTGAATTAATGTGTTGCAATTTAAAGTTTTCACAAAAAATTAGCTCATTACAATTGTTTTTCAAAAAGAATAACGTCCTGCCAATTTGGAAAATCAAGTACGAAATTTCAATGGTTAGAAAGTCGGGTATATTACTTTTGACAAATGTAAATTGCTTGTCATTATCATTATCATTATCATCATCATCATTAGTATTCTTTTTGTTTGAAACTGCAATAAATAAATTTTCGTTAATTGAATCAGTTAATTCTAGTTCACCACTAAACATCCAATTATTTAGCAGTTTCACGTATAGATCCTTTAATATTCTTAGGGCATTTTTTGATAGTTTCTTAATTATGATATCACCACTTTTCGTAAATTTATCTAACAATGATAAAAACTCGGTAACATTTAGCTGTTCCAAATTAAGGACTAGGAAATAGACAAACTTTAGCTTAATTGTCCAATTATTGAGTTGAAATCTCAAACTTAAAAGAGATACTGAATGCACAGCATTTGGCTGAAATAGGTTATTCAAAAATTCAATATATTTGAGTTGAAAGTGTTTTAGGAAAATACTTGTGAATGATGTTCTAACGATAGAATTGAATTTTCTGCCTGAATATGCATCGATCTGTTTGAAGATTAGACTTATCTCAATCAATTCGTACAGTGTTGATATTTGATCGAATTTCAGGTCAATTAGCCGGAAGTCAATTTTAATGCTATACTTGTTGTTAAGTTCTGTGAATTTGAATGATTCTGAACTCAATCCTGCCAGTGTATATTTTAGTTCAAAAACTATTTTGGATTCCATTTTGTCGAAATTTTCGTTATATTTTATCAAATTTGTTGACATTCCTACCAGTCTATGGCTACTTTTGTTGCCATTATTATTTCCGTCTCCATTTCCATTTCCATTTCCATTTCCAGCTTCATCTTCATTTCCACCCACATTACTACTGCTACTATTGAACTGACTTTCTATTATATTCAAGTTGTTGACAATCTTCAATATACTATGGACCGTTGTACTACTTAGGTTGCCGTAATCATGTGAATTAAGTCTGTTGGTGAAGTGAAAAAACTTCCGTGATTGTAAATATTCATCGTTGGACTGCACTATATCCTGAATATCCAGTGTAAGTTTTTTCAACGTGTCTATCGATGAAGACGACGGTAGTATATTTTGTAGCTGCGATACTATACTCTGCTGCATTGAGTCCATCTTAGGATTCTGATCTGTGAAGTAATGAAGGGTATTTTATGTAAACAAAAACTGTTATTCCCAATTAAGTTATTTTACTTAATCGCGTCTATGAAGTTGATAATTTACAGCAGGTTACACTACAGTATATCGTTGTAGTATATAGTGTACGGTATAGAGTGTACAGTATACGGTATGTATACTTTATAGACCTATAAAGAATATACATGTGTATATAATATGCATCCAATATACATCTTATACGATATATACGATTTTATATATTAGAAACATCCCAGATCCAGTCCAGCTTGCCGTGCCGTGCATCATCCACTTTATCGTATAGATCATCATCATCAACCCTCACTTTACGTATTACATAATCCCATTGAATGTCTAATACTCATAGAACCAACCTCCTCTAATCCGGTCAACATCACCGTTTCTGAAAATTTCATGATCCATACAGTAGAATTGGCCGTGAATAAATCGGTCAAGAGCAGCGTTGCGGAGTTGTCAGGTGGTCACTCCGCTATCTTTATTTTATTTTCAAGTATTTAAACACCGGAACAAATCACGTTTGTATTTGAGTAATTGTAATCTGAGTAATTCATATATCATATAAAGTAAAGTAATAGTATTAATGGAAGAAATAGACAGCGTTCTTGTTGAAAATGTTAAGTCATTCAGTGCCGGCGGGTTTGGTGGTGTTTGCGCCGTTGTCACGGGACATCCGTTTGATTTAATAAAAGTTCTACTACAAACCAACCAGTACAAGAACTCAATTGATGCCATCAAAACCACACTAAGTAAGCATGGACCATTGGGTTTCTACAAAGGTGTTACCAGTCCATTGCTTGGAGTCACTCCAATGTTCGCAGTTTCGTTCTGGGGCTACGACTTGGGTAAGAAATTGGTTATTAAATACGGTAATGTTGCTAACAGTAACCAGTTATCAATTTTGCAAATCAGCAGTGCTGGGTTCTTCAGTGCCATTCCGACAACACTAATTGCTGCACCTTTTGAAAGAGTCAAGGTGGTTATGCAAACGACCAAAGAGTCGGTGTCGTTCGTCAAAACTGTCAAGAACTTATATTCACAAGGTGGATTAAAGTCGATTTTCAAGGGCTCAATGGCCACATTGGCCAGAGACGGTCCTGGATCGGCCGTCTACTTTGCAACATACGAATTCCTAAAGGAAAAGTTGACAAAGTCAAGTAAAAACAACGAGTTGTCGTTAGGTGCAATTATGATCTCGGGTGGATTTGCCGGCGTGGCCATGTGGACCACGATTTTCCCAGTGGATACTATCAAGTCAATTCAACAGTCATCCTCAGTGAAACAAACCATGCTACAGATTGCCACCAAAGTGTATAAAGCCAAAGGTGTGGGCGGATTCTTCCCTGGTATTGGACCTGCATTGGCTAGAAGTTTCCCAGCAAATGCAGCTACATTTTTAGGTGTTGAATTTGCCAAAAGCCTAATGGACAAGATATAAAGATGGAGATTTAATTTTTTTTTTAAAATCGCATGTGCTTTTTGTAATTTTTTGTGTACTTTTGGAATCACTCTATTCTTTTGTTTGTCTAAGTGATTATCAATTATCAGTTATCATTCTCAGCTATCAGTGACCAGCTATTAACCAATAATCATGAGTGTATTTATACCATCAAAATCTTTACCGCATTTAAAGGAATATAAGTATGACTCTGAAGATCGTTCATTAACCACCAAGTATGTTCTTAAACCGTTTTGGCTGAAGTTCGCCAAAGTTTTCCCGCTAACTATGGCACCAAACATGGTTACACTGCTTGGATTGTTGTTTATAATTATAGCAGATCTTTTAATTCTTTACTACGATCCGGACTTGGAGGGTAAATCTCCTGCGTGGTTGTGTTTGTATCATGGATTTGCGGTCTTCATGTACCAAACGTTCGATGCGTGCGACGGACTTCATGCCCGTAGAACTAAGCAAAGTAGTCCATTGGGCGAACTGTTTGATCACGTCTGCGATTCGATGAATACCACTTTCATGAGTATTCAATTTGCCAGTGTTGCATCGTTTGGAAGAACTTGGCTGGTTTTCATCACGCAATTTGCAACATTGACTAACTTCTATTTGAGCACTTGGGAAGAATTCTACACGAAAAAGTTGTTTTTGAGTGAAATTTCAGGTCCAGTTGAAGGATTGTTATTGATGGCAATTATGTTTTCATTGACAGGTGTATTTGGAGTCGACACAATTTGGAAATTCAAGCTGATTGAATTGAATCTGTTCAACGGGGAAAGCTTTTTGATTGATTCGTCGCATGTTTCAATTTTGACAGGCTCTTTGATCATGATTTTCAACATCTATTCTGCCAGAAGAAATGTTTTGAATTCTTTGAAAGACATAACGTTGTTAAAGGCCAACCCAACGGCCGGTTTAGTGCCATTTTTTACATATTATTTAACCGTTTTTATCCTGTTACTAAGCCATCCAATCATTATGTCGGATTTCACACTTTCAATGATTTTAACAATCGGATCAACAGTTTCATTCATGGTTGGAAGAATCATAACTGGTCACTTAACCAAACAAGATTTCCCCTACGTGAATTTACCAATGTTTTTGCCAATTTTACAATTGGCTTCAATATCCATTTTGCAGAGAATCTGCAGCTACACCTATGTTGAGATTATTTCCATGGTGGTCTACGTTGGATTGGGTCTGAGTGTTGCTATTTACGGCATGTTCCTTGCTGATATACTTTATTCGATTACAAACTATCTTGATATTTATGCATTGACGATTAAGCATCCAAAGGTTATTAAGGATGAGTAGTTTTCTAAATCAATATATTCACATATTTTCATTTTTAGATTTAGTCATATATCCAGTCATATAATTGAGATATACCTAGTATGTCTCGTATACCTAATATATTCTAGTATATCTAGTCATATATTTAGTCATATATTTATTCAAATATTTATTTACAAAAAACCTTACATAATAGTAAACTAAAAGAATTATTTGGCTGCTTCAACACTGGTTGTACCTGGTGCCATAACTTCTTGAGAGGACTGTTGTAAATGTAATTCTTTTTCTAATTCCATCAATTGGGTTTCACCTAGAATACTGATTGCTAGCGGAACACCCAATAATAGCCCAGTTGTTGTTAAGTACCATAGAGATGAGCCAATTTTACTTGTGGAACTCAAAATCAAACTTTTTGTATTGGAATATGAGTTGGCAAAAAATTCTCTTGTTTCTGGCTTTAAAATGTCCTTTAATGCTTCAATTCTTTCCAAAACGGTTTCATTTTCGTCAAAATCATCTTCGTATTCATCTTCGTCATCTTCGTCCTCGTCATCTTCGTCTTCTTCTTCTTCATCTGCAGCTGTTAACTCTGCTTCTAACTGTTTTTCAATCGCTTCAACTGCTTCCTCGACTTCGGCTTCAACTTCTGCTTCGGCTTCTGCTTCTTCGGCAGCTTCTTCTGCTTGTAAAATTGCTTGTTCAATTGCTTCGGTTTCGGCTTCAATAGCTTGTTCGACTTCCTCAGGAGTGAATTGTGGAGCTTCTTCGACTTGGTTTAATTCGACCATTATGTGGATATATATATACGTTAGTTTATTACTACTATAATTGTAATTAGCTATACAATAAAACGAAAACTACAAATCGTCCACTGGTGGAAAACCTCACTCATTTTTCTCCGTTGAAAAATTTGCCTCTCATCTGCCAACATCAGCATCGTGCCAATATCACAAACAGGTCCCCAGCATTTTGGCCAGAACCTTTAACAGTTGTGGATTTTCACAAGCTGCACACACTCTTTCCTTGTCGTTCAACTGCTTGTTCACTTGTGATTCACTCTGATGGGATCCTTCCTTCAGGTAAATTCTCAGTCTGAAGTCTTTTGGTATACTTCTTTCCAGTCTGACGCGGATGCCCAAGCCAATCAACGTGGCCAACGAACAGTGTGTAATTGTAGGCGTTATTTTGACTAGAATCTCACCCAATCTTTCATCTGTGGGATACCGAATGAAAATATCACTCAAATTCACAACTGATAGCTGTCCAAGTGTAAGTGGATGCTCAGGGTCTGATATTGTAGATATTAAATCATAAACTTCTTGCGCATCTATTTTATCCTCCTCGTCGTCCTCGTGGTCTTGGTCGTTGTTGTTGCTGCTGCTGTAGTTATTAACAGTTCCTTTTTGAAGCTCATTTGTAGTTACTGGCAGACTTAAAAACGATAATTTACAAACAGTTTCGCAAATTTTCTTTTCGGATTCTAGATATGGTAATACTTTGGAGTTCAGATTTATTGATCTTGTAGGTAGTTGCGAGATATCTAGCACATTCGGATTAGCATTAATAGGATCAGAAACGTCTGCCATTGCGGTTTGTCAGTATCGGGATCACAGTTAACAAAGGCAAAAGTTGATCTTTTATGTCTGATAGTTGAAAAAAAAACGTGAAATATTTCCCAATTTGGCGCTATATTATGAGAATGGCTGGTTTCGTTTCTGACATACCTGCCTTAGCTTTAGCTATAAAACTGTTTTAATACAAACTTACATGCTTCAATATTCACCTAGTTTCTACTCTCTTTATAGGTAAAGATGACAACATTGTTTATAACCAGTGCGATTCGAGACTTAATTCCAGATCACCCCGAGCCATATCCAAAAGATTTAATTAATTATTCTCTATCGTTATACTCATCATCGAAACTAAAATGTCCATTATCGGTGCAATTTGAAATTGCTCGTTATCATTTATGTTGTTACTTAACAATTGAAAAGTTCAAGAAGAAATTCAAATTGCCAGATCCAATACAGGACAAAATCCCAATCCCAAGTAGAAAACTAAGAAATATAATCAACAATTTCAGAAAATCAATGTTTCCAACAGATTATGTGACGGATAGTAATAGTATGATTACTCCACCAGCAACTCCTCGGAAGAAAGTCTTGAAAAATCCTGATATTGTAAATCTATACAAAACGCCAAAAAATAGTCACCTAAATTACAATTCAAATCTTGATTCGCCTATAACACCAAAATCGTTGACTGAAAAACTTCAATCAACGTTAACAAGTGAATTAAAAGTTCTATCGAATAAAAAAGTTGGTAGACCCAGAAAAATACAAAATCAGGATAATGCCTTGTCACCATATAAAAGGCAAAAACAGCTGATAACGACGCCAATTTTAATTACATTCGTCAACAAATTTTATATACCTAAGAATTTGACGCTATTCATAATAAACTTCTACAAAGATTATCAATTTAAAGTGAAAAACTCATGGGGGTTATTAGTTGGAATTGTCGCATTTGTTTACTTGAAGTTGAATCACCTACAAATTAGCTCGAATATTAATTTACGTATAAAGTTATTCAAAAATTTACTTAATTTGCAACAAGGTGGGTTAACTGAAACTGAAATCTTCAAGTGGCATGATACTGTTAAAAACTTGGTTAAAAATATGAAGTGGGTGAACTTTATTAGTTATAAAGAATCAGAATTCGATGATTTAATTGTAAATGGTGATAATGAAGGCGAAAATGATCCAATGTCCAGCCTGGCTTCTTTTATTGATGATAAGGTTAAGTATTGCAGCGATGAAAGACAATTAGAATATGATAGATGGTTACATAGAGTCAGTAAATTTGTTAAAAGAAATGGAAATATATAATCTTTATCTCGTATTACGTAATCAATATAACCTTTATTGTCGCTTTTCCCCTTTTTCACCTCAAAAATTTTTTTGAATAATTTTTTTTGCTCCTAAACATGTGATTGATTTTTGTCAGATCAAGCATTTTTAACTATGACCATTAACCCGCTTAAAAGGCAAACATCTATTACGGATACATCTAATGAGAAGAAGCAAAAATTAAACGAATTGGAATTCGAAGAATTCGAAGAATTCAAAGAGATTGACCCGATTAAAAATTTTGAAGAAATAAGTGAAGTTGAAGTTATTTCTGAGGATAATGATGATTCAAATAATATAACTGAATTAGACAATATAAATGTAAAGCTAAATCATCATAAAAAAAATAATGAAACAAAGTGGCAGAAAACCGTTGAAAAGGTTGTTAAATCAGTCGTTTCGATTCATTTTATGCAACCAGTTAACTTCGATACTGAAGTTTCTTTATGTTCCGAAGCAACTGGATTTGTTGTCGACTCAGTCAACGGTATAATTCTTACAAATAGGCATGTTGTTGGTCCAGGTCCATTCATTGGTTATGCTGTCTTTGATAATCATGAAGAAGTTGAAGTTAAACCGGTTTATAGAGATCCAGTTCATGATTTTGGTTTCTTGAAGTTTGATCCATCGTTAATTAAATATATGTCAGTTTCAGAATTAACTTTAAGGCCTGAATTGGCCAAAATTGGGTCGGAAATTAGAGTTATCGGTAATGATTCTGGTGAAAAGTTAAGTATCTTATCAGGATTTATTTCGAGATTGGATAGAAATGCGCCTGATTATGGTGCGAACACTTATAATGATTTCAACACAGAATATATTCAAGCAGCTGCAAGTGCAAGTGGCGGTTCAAGTGGTTCACCTGTCGTGAATATTGACGGTTATGCAGTGGCGTTACAAGCAGGTGGCTCAACTGAAAGTTCAACCGATTTTTTCTTACCAGTGTGGAGAGTTTTAAGATCCTTAAAATGTTTGCAAGAAAATTCTGAAATTACAAGAGGTACGATTCAAGTCCAATGGGTTTTAGAACCTTTTGATAAATGTAGAAGATTAGGCTTACATTCAGATATTGAAAAATTAATTAGAAATAAAAATAAAGATAAAAATATTAATGGTATGTTAGTGAATTCAATTACTTTACCAGGAGGCCCTGCATATAATTTGATTAAAGAGGGTGATTGTTTGGTTAGTATCAATGATAAATTAATTACTAGTTTTATTGAAGTTGATGAGATTTTGGATCAAAATGTTGACAAGTCCATAAAAGTAATTGTTCAACGTGATGGCAAAAATGTTGAAATCAACATTAAGGTTGACAACTTACATGATATCACCCCAAATAAATTCGTCGAAGTTTGTGGTGCCACTTTTAATGATTTAAGTTATCAATTGGCTAGAATTTATGGTATACCGGTTAGAGGTGTTTATGTTAGTAATGCAGTTGGATCCTTTCAGTTGGGTAATAACTCTGAATTAGTCAATTGCTGGATAATTGATTCAGTTGATAATAAATTAACTCCGAATTTGGAGTCATTTATTGACGTGATGAAGGGCTGCCCTGATAAGTCTTTCATTCAAGTTAAATATCATCATTTAACAGATATTCATGTTCCGTTATTCAAAAACATTTTCATTGACAGACACTGGTCAAAATCTTTTAAGTTAGCAACTAGAAATGATTTCACAGGTTTATGGGATTATAAAACCTTGCAAAAAAATCCAGTTGAACCATTAGAGCTGACTTGTAAAACCGGAAAGTTTTTGGATTTACCAATTGAATATAAAAGTTGTAAAAAATTAAACAGTAATTTTGTTCAAGTTGATGCAATTTATTCTTTACCTCTAGATTCCTTTTCTGGTCATGTTAGAAGAGTTCATGGATTTATAATTGATGCAACCAATGGTTATATTTTAATTTCAAGACATGTCATTGCACATGATTTATGTGATATAAATATTACCATTGCAGAATCAATTATAATACCTGGTAAAGTTATTTTTTTGCATCCAACAAAAGGTTATGCAATTATTAAATATGATCCTAAATTGATCAATGCACCAATTAAAACCCCAAAATTTAGTGACATTCCTTTGGAAATCGGTGATAAAGTTTTATTTATTGGTTATAATAAGTCTTTAAGGGCTGCTATTGATGAAACAAAAGTCAGTGATATTGGTGTTATGAACATTCCTACCAATTCAAACGCTCCAACATATAAAGCAACTAACGTTGAGGCATTATTGATTGATTCAACAATTGGAATGAAGTGTGGTTCAGGTATATTGTGTGATTATGATGGTACAATCAGAGGATTCTGGATTTCATGTGACGGTGAAGAAGACAAACTATATACAACTGGTATTAATATAACAGATATAATGTGGGAACTAGAATTTCTAAAGAACGGTAAGACACCCGATTTAAAAATTATTGATGTTGAATTTAGCTCAATCTCGCTTGCAACTGCTAGGATTAATGGAGTTTCAGAGGAGTATATTGAAAAAATTCAAGAAAAGTCTGTAGACAAATTTCAATTTTTATATGTGCCAACTGTCAGTATCGATTTAGACAATAAGCCAAGTTGCGATTTAAAACCGGGTGATATAATTTTAACCGTTGAAGGTAGGTTAATTACAAGATTTAGAGACATCGATGAAGTCATTAAAGTTTTGCCAAATGAAAAAGAATTTATTAAATTCAAAATTGTCAGAGAGAAGAAAATCATTGAAATTGATGTCAAATTAACAAGAACGGGAGACTTTTTAACAAATCAAGTTGTTTTCTGGGCAGGATGTTCATTGCAAGAACCTCATCATGGTGTTAGACAAGTTATTAATAATTTACCTTCAAGAGTTTATTGTACAACGATGTCAAGTGGTTCCCCATCGAGATTTTACGCAATCGGCATTACGAATTTTATTACTCATGTTAATGAGGAACCAACTCCGACATTAAATGACTTTTTAAGGGTTGTTAAAAAAATCAAAGACAACACATACTGCAAACTAAGAATTGTTTCATTTGATGACATTCCTGTTGCACAAACCCTAAAAGTTAACTATCATTATTTTCCAACTGCTGAAGTAAAGAAAATCGATGGTGAATGGAAAGTCATTGAAGATGAAGACGACAAAAAGGCTGAAAAGGTTGAAGAAGTTGATAATTAGATATTACGCACTGTTTATTTTGCTTAAGAAAGCTAATATTTAGAATAAATAAAACATCCATTAATAAATATAACTCATTATATATATGTACAAGCGTGATTTTAATTGTATATAAAAAATAAAAACACAAGAAATATGATCCTGTTTTATATCTTTTCCATTTCCCTCAAGACAATGAAAACTTAATAAACAATATTACAAATGAGGTAATAGTTTTTTTAAATGTAATGCTTGTGTATGTGTAGCGTATGCGGTACCGGTACGTTTACCCAAAACTCTTTGAGAGAAACCCGCATTACCATGCTTTCTTCCTTGTTTGCCTCTCTTGTATGAATCTGCTGTCTTTCTCCATCTTTTGTATGTTGCTCTGTGTGTTTTGGATGTGAATCTGACTTGAGATGCAAATATCGATGAAATAAGCGCCGATGGGGTTGATAGTAATGGTCTAAAAAAACTTGCAAGCATTATATGTATAGGTGTATCTGTATCTGTGTGTTGTTGTCTATAATAAATTATTTCTCCTATTAGTAAACATATAATAAACCCAGTTCCATTTCATGTTGAAAAATTGTCGAAAATTTTTGAAAAAATATTTCTCATTCGCTTTCGCTGTCGGTGTAAAAAACTAACGATTTTGATTTTGTGTCTTTATTTCCTTTACCAACAGACGTATTTTTCTGTTTCCTTTTCAATGTTATTGATTGTGTCATATTTGTATCTAGTATACTTGTCAATGGATTTGTGTTAATTTTTTTGTTTTTATTGTTACGTTCCCTGATAAGTTTCAAACCCTCTTCTTCTTCCTGTTTCTCCTTCAATTTCTTAGCCTCCTTTGTCCTGTCTAACATGTGATAGAACTCAATGGTATCTTTCTTCATCTTATAGGAAGAATTTTGACTTTCCATTTTCTTCTTATGTTCTTTATATCTGCGCTGCCTATTTGCATGCAATTGTTGAAGTAGTGATTTTCTTTCTTTATCGTCTATAACCGTGGAATCTCGTGTCTGATCATCATTATCGTTATCGTTAGTCTTATCTGGATCATTATTTGAGTTTTTTTCCTCTTCCCTTCTCTGCTCTTGTTTTTGGATATCAACCTCTTCAGAAAAGACGAATCTTGAGGACATAGAGTATAATGTAATTGTAGTTGACAAATTCAAATGAATAAACAAATAATGATAAAAAATCGTTTTGTGATTTTTTTTGGGTTTTGTGTTTTTTTTTTCCACGTTAATTGTTTTCTTTAACATTCATTTGCTTTCCTTTTCCTTTTTTACTTCTACCTACTTTCAGATTAGCAAATAATCCTTTATATTCACTAGATATAAAGAGTTGTGGTCGTTTTTGGTGGATATATTGTACTAATTCTGGATTCTAGTTTTTTTGCATTACAATACAATATTTATTCGTTAGTCATTGTCCGTTGATCATTTATTAACCATTTAAATGTCATATAGAGAGGATTCATATGATCAAAATTACCGTAATGGTAATGGTTACTATAATAGTAACAATCATAATAATACGCCGATGCGTCCTTCTAATTCATTACCTGCAGCTTCTGCTAGTACGTTGGGTCAAAGACAGAGAAACCCTTATCCATCCAGCAGATATTACGATGATCCACAGTCCTACCATTATCAATATGAATACGAATACGAGGAACAAGCTTATCGGCATACATACCAGCAACCTATTTATCCATCTCCACCTTTTAATAAACATATTTCCCATCAAAGCTCACCACCAAATCCTTACTATTCTCCTAGACCTTCAAAATCTCCGTATCATGCAGACATGAGCCGAAATAGCACCACTCCAGTTTCAAGTTCCAATACATCATCAAAGTTCAACACAAATTCGAATCCGAATGCAGGTTCAAATTCAAAGTTAATACCAAATGATAATAAAAAACTGAAAATTTTATGTGGTAAACCTATACTTAAAAACTATGTTTTAAATCCAAAACAGAATAATTATTTAACTGAAATCAATAAAATTAAATCGGATAAAAAGGTTACGGAATCTTTTAAATTAATTCATTTAAAAAACGGCTCAAATTCAAATTCAAAATTAACAAAGTTAGAACCAATCAATGCCTTATCAAATAAAGTTAAAGATCCAAGAAATAATTCAAATTCATTATTTATTAAATCATATTTGAAATCATACTATAAACCAAATTCAGTAACATATGTACCAAATTATAAATATGATAAATATTCTGTTGGTGATGAACCATCAAATCAAATTGTTATTTGGAATTTCCCAAGTACGATTTCTTCGTTAATAATTAAAAACAATTTTACTAGTTTTGGTAAAATTAAAGAAATTAAGTCAATTGATGACCCATTAACTGCCGTTCCATTGGGTATATGTTTATTATCATTTGATAATAATGGTGATGCTGAAGATTCACATAAATCTGCTATTAATGCGATTAAATTAACGAATAAAAAATTATCCATTCAAAGTCGTTTGATTCGTTGTGGTTTGAATGAAAATAATAAACTCTATAACGTAATTTATGAAAAGACTCTTGAAGCTAGGAAAGAAAAACAGCGTCAACGCCAAGAAGAGGACTTTTTAAAACAAAAGCAGAAACAGCTTGAAAAAATTAAAGAATTAAGAATAACAAAGCAAAAGCAATATGAAAAGTTACAGCAAGAATATGATAATCAATTGAAGAAAAAAGAACTTAATAATCCGGTTAGTTCAACTATGAAACCAAATATAAAACTTTCTGCTCATGATAAGCATATTTTGCCATTGTCAACTTGTTCATTGCCACCTAGATTTGATAAATATATTTTGAATCGTCCATTCATATTTATTTCTGATAAATATGTTACAACAAGTCTTGTTAATTCAAGTGATATTCGTAGATTGTTAATAAATTATGCAGTTGAAAGAATTTTAACCCATAGGTCTGGATTCTATGTTATATTTCAAGATGTTGATAAGGCAATAGAGTGTTTTGATAAAGAAGACGGTAGAAGATTTAAAGAATTTGTCGTTTATATGACAGTTTTTATACCTGACGACAAAATGAAAGATACAAGAGTGGGTACAATGGGTGCAATAAGTAAAGCAAAAGAAATTATCCGACGTGAATTATCTGCTTATTTACTGAAAGATTTAAGAGAAAAGGTCGCTGGAAAATTAATTCTAGATGTTTTGAATAGTGACGAAATGGTTGAAAAAGCCAAAGAAGTTAAAATTCGTAAAGAGAAAGAAAAGAACTTGTCTTCCAATAATAATAACTCAACAAATACACCGATTACCACTGTTAGAGTTATTAAGAAAGTTGATTTAGGTATATTTAAAAGACGTGAACGTAAAAATTTTGTTCCAATTAGCCATGCATTAAATGAAAATGCTGAGGACAGTGATGATTATGATAGCGAAGATGGCAAGAAGAAACATAAATTCGATGAAGATGAAGAGGATGATGATGATAATCAATATAATATCAGGCACAAGAAAAAGAAACTTACCGTAGATAAATCTTCAACAGACAGTGATGATGATGATGAAATTAAAAATGAAAAAGAAAGTGCCGTCTCAAGCATGTCTGAAGCGACAACGCCTGAGTTTGATGACAAAGTTAGAAGAAAAGATGAGGAAGTTAAAACTGAAGTTAAAAGCGAGAATGAAATTGAAACTGAGGAAGAGGAACCTGAACCAGAAGAAGAAATCGAAGAAGCTGAAACCAGCTATATTGACGATATCTATAAACCTTCAATTGGTAAATCTGTCCCCGTCTATACAGATTATTTTGAAACATTCAATCCAACGCTTGATACGTTACGTGAATTTATCAAAGATGATGAAGATTTCGATATTTTAAAGAAAATATGCAAAGAGAAGACTGTTGTTCGTGAACCAGTTAAGGATATTAACTATTGGGCTTGGAAACATCTGGAATGTAAGAAACTTAATGATGAATTAACTCACAATAACGAAGAAGAGACTGAAGATAGTGAAACTTTCGATTTCGCACAAGAAATTATAGATAATGATGAACTTAAATCCAAAACCGGTTCTTTCAGAACTGATGGTTATCATAAAATACCTGATAAACTAAAACGTGAATATTTGTTACACAGAAGAAAATTACATAATAAAATCAATCCAGTTAAGCATGAAGAAGATACTGAATTGTCAAATAACATTACCACAACTTCACATAATAACATTCAAAGCTCAAGAGTCAACAGAGCAAATAATCGAAGATTTGCAGCCGATATTTCAGCTCAGAAACAAATTCTTGGTGTCGAAAATGATTTACTTGACTTGAATCAACTAAATAAACGTAAGAAGCCCGTTCAATTTGCCAGGAGTGCTATTCATAATTGGGGATTATATGCATTGGAACCTATTGCAGCAAGAGAAATGATCATTGAATATGTTGGTGAAAGAATTAGACAACAGGTTGCTGAAGTTCGTGAAAAAAAGTATTTAAGGTCGGGTATTGGTTCTTCATATTTGTTTAGAATCGATGAAAATACAGTCATTGATGCTTCCAAAAAGGGTGGTATTGCTAGATTTATCAACCATTGTTGTGAGCCTTCGTGTACAGCAAAAATTATTAAAGTTGACGGTAACAAAAGAATTGTCATTTACGCTTTAAGAGATATCAAAAAGAACGAAGAGTTGACTTATGACTACAAATTTGAACGTGAATTTAATGACGACGAGAGAATTCCATGTTTGTGCGGTGTTTCTGGTTGTAAGGGTTATTTAAACTAATAGTGTATAAATGTATAATAGTAACTGTATATATGCTAATAATTACAATTATAATTTAATTCATAATCTTAAGAAAACAATAGAAATAAACCAGAAAAACTTTAGGAACTCGCTCAAATTTCTCGAGGGCGAAAAAAAAAGTTTCAAAAGTGAACAGAAAAGACGACAACAATATTTCCGTTGACTTTATTATATGAAATAAACTGTACATAACACATACACACACCATGTCTGACGCTATGGATGTTGAAGAATACTCAAGAGTAAGTTAATTTTTTGCTATTGCTATTTCTATTGTTAATAATACAGTTGTTATCGGTGTGGAAAATACACCCAACTTAAGTATCGGTATGGTTTAAATAAATGTGGTTCTCGGTGCTACTGCTATATTGGCCTATACCCCTGCTGGTTTCTTATATTTTTCATTCTAATTACTGTAATATCTCGGTTATTATGGCCACTAACACAAGACATTTTGTTTAGGATCGTTCCAGGTCTCCAAGAAGAGATGACCGTGAACCACGTGAACAACGTGATGGTGATTCTAGAGATAGAAGAGGAGGATATCGCCGTGGTGGAAGATCAAGATCTCCACCACGTCATATGGGTAGAGATAGAGGCGGATATTATTCATCATATCGTGGATCACCAAGACATGTGGGATCTTTCCATCCAAGAGACAAGGAAAGAAACATGAAGGAATATGAAATTAAAGCAAACAGAATTCATGAAAATTCTATTTTTATTGGTAATTTACCCTATGGTACCCAATGGTACGATTTGAAGGATAATTTTGCAGAGGCAGGTGAAATTATTCGTGCTGATATTGTTACATCACACGGTGTTCCAAGAGGTATGGGTACTGTGGAATATACGTCAAGAGAAATTGCACAGAACGCTATAACAATGTATGACAGAACTAATTTTAGAGGTAGAGAAATTTTTGTTAGAGAAGACTTACCACCTCCAGAAAAAGCTCATGATGGATATAGGGACTCCAGAAACTCAAGAGATTCAAGAGATTCAAGAGATTCAAGAGATTCAAGAGATTCAAGAGATTCAAGAGATTCAAGAGATTACAGAGATAGTTATAGAGAAAGAGATCATAGAGATTCCAGGGATCGTAGAGATACAAGAGATTCAAGAGATAGATATAGAGATCCAAGAGATTCAAGAGACTCCAGAGACTCCAGAGACTCCAGAGATCCAAGATCATTATCTTTCAGAAAAGATTTACCATTAGAAGGTTGTGAAATTTTTGTTGGTAATTTACCATTTAGTGTGAGATGGCAGGATTTGAAAGATTTATTCAGAGAGTGTGGTGATATTGAAAGGGCAGATATTAAAGAAACTGCTTTTGGAAAATCAAGAGGTTTCGGTACTGTTGTTTTCAAAGATCCAGCGTCTGCAGAGGATGCAATTGAAAAATTCAATGGATTTGAAATGGAAGGGAGAAGAATCGATGTTAGAGCAGGTAAATATTTCAAATCTCACGCAAATTCTTTGGCCCCTCCAGAAATCCGTACAGATGGCTTATCTAAAAATAGTGAATTTACTCTTGGTGTCACCAGTGACGGTGAGCCATCAGATATAATTTTTGTTGGTAATTTACCATGGGAAACTGCCGAATCAGATTTATATGAATTATTTGGTTCAGTTGCTCAAGTCAAGCGTGCTGAACTACAATATGGTAGAGGTGGTAGACCAGCGGGAAACGCCATTGTTCAATTTGGAGATAAAGATATTGCAGCTTCGGTTATACAGCAATTAAACGGTTATGAGTATGGTAATCGTAATTTAAGAATTGGATATGCTAAATATCCTCCTCGTGATGATAATGAACCTGAGCAGCAACAACAAGAACAATTAGAACAACAAGAACAACAAGAACAGCAACCAGAACAACAAGAACAACAACAAGCACAATCAGAACAACCAGAACAACAAGAACAAAAGGTTGATACAGAAGATACTGCTATGGTTGATGACGTTGTTGCCGAAAATAGTGAATCTGCACCTGTTGTTGATGATGCAGATGAAATTATCGAGGAATAAATTAGTAACCAATTATAATACTGAGATCTATTGATTGTTTTCTTAATTATTTATGTTTTTGTTTTTATTGATCTCCTTTTGTATTATTTTCTGTTTTGTCTTTAATCAATTTTAAAAAATTATTTATTTTTGTTCTTTTGTTTGTTTATTTTTCTTTCTTATTTCTTTAACTTTATAATTTTACTGTTTTTAAATGATAAAAAGCTATTTTGTTTATTTAACTTAAGGAATATATTTAATCCAAATAATATTACTAAAAAAATTAAATGGAAAGAACTGAAGGGAAATGAAAAGTGCATAAAATAAAATAGAATGCAATCAAAAAATTATATAGATTAAAAATTAACCAAATTTAAGCAACAAATCACGAATTGAGAGAATTAATTAACTCCACAATATAAGTTTAAATTCAGTAAAAATAACCAGTTAAAATCATTTGTTTTTATGAGACCCAGTTTTAAAATCAGGAGTCTTTATAGCATTTGAAATAAATTTTAAAAATCTATTACCATATTCCTCGGGTGGTACAGCACTGATTGATTCACGCTTGTGTTTCAAACTTCTAAAAAAAGTTTCCAATCTTTTAAACGTTGAATAATTTGTTAAACAATCAATAACTCCCATATAATATACAATATCCATTGGTTCACCATTTGAATCTACTGCACGGATGCCACCATCCGAATCAACAATTTTTTTCTCTATTTTATCAGGATCTTTTTCGGGGAAAACTGGATGATCAAATGCGGACAATCTATTTCCAGGATCAGCAGCTGTAGCCTTTTTAATGTCATGTATTCCTAAAAGTAAAGAATAATCCATAATATTCAATTGTTCTAATAAAGCAACATCTTTTTTTAATTGATTTAAAAGCTGTTCACTTTTCTCAGGTGACAGTCGGATTTCTTCCTTGTTCTCTAAAAAATTTAAATCTTTCATACAATAAGACTTACCCGTTCTTTTTGCCTTTAAAATATCGGTTTTTCTTCCGTAAGTTGAACCTTTTAAATCGAAGCATTCATGAATTTCTTTATTTGGCGGGAAAATATTATTCATGACCAAGAAATGAACTTTAGTAATCCCAGTCTTAGTGTGCATTTTAAGTCTATGTAATCCGTAAAATTGAGAAATGAAAGTATTTGGATTTTTTTTAACATACTCGTAATACTTCTTCAAAACTTTTCTTAGTTGACGATGCTCAGAATGATGAATAGTCTTGATAATGAATTTATAATCCCTGGAATAATAAAAAAATGATCCACTTTTACCTGGAGACCCCAATTCTGTCAAACAAACTCTTTCAGTTAAAGAAAGTAAATAATCAGCTTGATCAACTTTAAATAAACGACGCAGATGACGAAAAACTTCAGGAGAATAATCTTTAAATTTGAATTCATATTTTGTTGAAGGTGTCATTGTGTTACCACCCATATCAAAAATTAATTTTGAAACTTGAGAATAATCGGCATCCGTTAATGGATTGGGAACTTTTGAACAACGTGAAACTGCTACTCTAATACCAGTAATCATATTATATGCCATAACATAGTTATGGTGACCTTCTTCAATATGTTTCCCAGGAATAATGTAATGATCATCAGCTTTCATTTTTGATTTTCTACGTTGATCTTTAAGCCCAAATGAATTCGTTTTATGAAACCTAAGGCGTGGTTGAGATTCAATATGACGTTCTGTCCCTGAAGTTTTGGCTAATTCAGTTTGATGATATGCATCCGGAATTTTAATGGTATTTGCTTCATGATATGCTCTTCTATCCATGCCACTGGAATCAGCGGTTGTTGCAGTTATTGCCGAGTTTCTACCTATTGTAGCAATGGCATCTGTTGAATGTCTTGGAATATTTACAGAAAATGACGCTGATTTTGGTGCTTGTTTTAATACATTTTTTGAGCTAGAGTTTAAATTTGAGTTTGGGCTTGGTATTGGTTCCGAATTTGTGTGATGATTGCAAAGTAATTTACTAGATTGTGATACACTTTCATTCTCATTTTCATTTGTGTCATTTGTATTTGGGACTGATGGGATAGGAGGAATAATTGTGGCTGTTGTTGTTGTTGTCGCTATGCCCTGATGATTTATTGTAGTGGCCGTTCCAGTTAACGATCTATAAGAATGTTGTCTATAGCTCAAAATCGGGTCTACAGGAGCTGATACTGATGATACTCTTGAATGAACTCTATTATTGGTACTATCATTAGTATCATCATCATCAATTTTTGTGGTATCATCTCCTAATGTCAAACTTGTTTGAGTTGACTTCTCAGTTCGAATTTCATATGTGTGCAATTTCAGGATATCATTATTTGATAAACCAAAAGAATTTAATTGACTACTATTTATAGCATTCATAATATTGACAGTCGGAAACTGAGAAGATGACTTCAGGTCATCTATACTTGGTATTAATGTATCTGAATTTCCTGTCGTTGAAGAGCCATCATGGGTACTAAAACCTTCAGAAGAAGACTTACTTACCATATGACTATTAAATACTGAATTCAGATTTGTTCTAGAAGGATATGATTGTTTGATCATTTATAATACAGTGTATCTATCTGTACTAGAAGAAAAAGTAAATATATATAATAAAGACCTCAGTCTATTTATATGTATAAACAAGGGTAACGTCCTGTATAAATATAAATAATCAAATCGGTAAAATAATCTGAAAGTAATGTGTATATATGGAAGTTTGGTGATGTGTGGATTCTAAAAACAGAAGGTATCACAAACGTAGATAGGGAATGGAAGAAGCTAAGAGTGAATGTATAGTTTATTGAGTTAAACTGTATTCAAAGCTTGTAAAACCAAATATACACAATGTCAATAACGTATGCTTCTAATATCAATTTATCAATTGTATCACTAGCCAGATTATCCATAAAATAAGGGCAAATTTTAATAAAAATTCGTTTTGTTTTTCCCAATTGAAATTTTATGGACAAGTTTCCGCATTTGGAAATTAAACCGACTATACATGTTTTTCACAATTTTTATTACTGATCATAATCAAAAATAGTTATAAAACCTATATATCTACATGTGTGTATATTAGGACTGTAATATCACTTCAGGTTTTTTTTACGTTCATTTTTCTATATATATATATTGATCAATTATTCACCATGTCATTTTTACCCCGGGTGGTTATACGATCTCCAAGGACATGTCTGAAAATGTCACATATGTTTTTTCGGGTTAAATTTTCAACTTCAAAACACATACTAAAAGAATCGGAACAGGTTGTGATACATATAAATGATACTCCTCCGATCTTGGTTGCTACTAAAAAACGACATCCTAGAAAGAAAAAACCTTCAAAAAAGGACGAATTATCCACGGTTAAAGAAAAATCCATTGATGAAGAAATAGATGAAATGGATGAAGCAGATCGTGGTGGAATGACAGATAAAAATTCCCCAAGCTGCTTTTACCAGCAACTTACAGATGTCCTTGGAAAATATTCAAATAGGATTGAGGGTGAATATGTTATCTTAATCCAGGTAGGATCATTTTTTGAACTTTATTTTGACCAAGCAGATAAATATGCAGGTCTACTTGGTTTAACTTTAACTAAAAAAAAATACAAAAATGAGTTACATTCGTTTTCTGGTTTTCCTGATAGAAATATAGATAAGTACTTGCAAATCATTTTTGATGCCGGCTTAAAGGCAGTCGTTTGTGAACAGGTTCAAGATCCTGTTACAAAGGTCATTACAAGACCTGTTAATAGACTGGTCACTCCTGGTACCATTATTGACGAAAATTTACGTGATTTTCATAGAAATAATTATTTAATGTCAATATCTTTACCTGATGATTACTTAAAAGATCCCGATTCAATGAAAATCGGGGTCGCTTGGTGTGATGTTTCTTTAGGCCAGTTCTATATTTTAGAAACAACATTCAATAAGCTAATGGCAACCGTTACAAGAATTAATCCATGTGAAATTTTGTTATCTAGTAAAGTGGATGTTGATGATTTAACAAGTGGTCGATGGTTCCCTGAATTAGCAGATTTAAAAGGATATTATATTTCAAGATTCAACATGCCTGCAAACAAAAAATCTCTTGATAAATTTGTTCCTAGGTTTGCTGACAATAAAAAATTAGTTTCTACAACTTTGGATAATTTTACAGCCAAAGAAAAAAGCGCAGCACAGTTATTATTACACTACCTAGATGAATGTATTCCAAATCATAAAACAAGCTTCCAATTACCAACCAAATCTCTACCTAAAAATGTGATGCAAATTGATACAAGAGCAGCTCAAGATTTAGAATTAATTCAAACTATGAAAACAGGTCATAGAGTTGGTGCACTATCTTATATTATCGACCATACGGTTACAAATCCTGGTGCAAGACTGTTAAATTCTTGGTTATTGGCACCTTCCACTGATTTAAAAGAAATCAATCGTAGACATGATTTTGTTGAATTAATGATGATCAATCAAGATTTTCTTTTAGATTTAGTTCATTTATTAAAAAAAACTTCGGACGTTAATAGAATAGTTAGACGTGTTGATAATGGTAGAGCAGAAATGTGTGAATTTTTAGAATTATCCAAGACTATCAAAACTGTAAAAGATATTCATAATTTTATCAACGAAACTAAAAATAAACAGATAATTAAACTAATGAGCCCTCTATTTGGAGATTTTATTGAAGATAAAAAAATTCATAATTTAGCTGAACACATCGAAAAAAAAATTGATAATAGAATCACATTTATGAAACCTGACAGTGGTAAGTTGGATTCAGATATTGTTCGAAAGTTTTGGCAACTTTTGCCTGAAGCATCTGGAAGAATGAAAATTTTGAGGAACACCTATGACGATCTTGTTGCTCAATATAATGAATTGCAGAATTCTTTAATAAATCGATTTTCGGATTATGGTTATAATGGCTCTGTTCGTTTACTTAGAGATCTAAAATCTTCTGAATTTATTATTGAATTGAGATCATCTCATAAAATCATTCCTAAAATGATTAAAGATCTTGGTCTACAATCCAAAGATAAATCAAAGTCTGTTACCAGACTAATTGATCCGGATTGGACTAAGTTAGGTTTAGAATTAATGAAAATAGAAGGAGAGGCATCCCTTGAAGAAGAAATTATTATAAATGATATGAAAACTAAAATCTCTACATTGGCTAACAAATTACGTCAGATATCTCCAATAATTGAATTTTTAGATACTACACAGGCATTTACTAATTTATCCATAGTTAAAAACTTGGCCCGTCCTAAAATGGACAAGTCAACAAAATTTGATATTATTGATGGTAGGCATATAGTTGTTGAAGAGGGTCTTAAAGGTAATGCTATTATGAAAACCTTCACAACAAACAACTGCAATTTAGACTCATCTACATCATGGGTTATCACTGGACCAAATATGGGGGGTAAATCCACATTTTTAAGACAAAATGCTTTGATTGCGATTTTGGCTCAAATTGGTTCCTTCATCCCGGCCTCCTCGGGCAATATTGGTATCATTGACAAGATTTTTACCAGGGTTGGTTCTTCGGATAATATTTATAAACATCAATCTACATTCATGGTTGAAATGAATGAAACGGCAATTATTTTACGAGAAGCCACCGAACGATCCTTAGTTATCGTTGATGAATTAGGTCGAGGAACATCAACCAAGGAAGGTATTGCAATTGCATATGCTTCTTTAATTACACTAATAACTAAAAATAAATCCAAGGTTCTATTTGCTACTCACTTTGGACCAGAATTATATGAAATGATTGAAGCTAATAATGATATTAAGAATCTTGTATCATTTTATAGAACAAAATTAAGTAAAATACAAGGGGGTGAAGGGAGAGCAATTGATGAAAGGATATTGTTTGACCATCGGTTATTTGAGGGTGTCAGCACACATTCGCATGCATTAGAAATTGCAGATTTAGCAGGGTTTCCAAAGGATGCTTTGGACTTAGCTCAGAAAACATACGAGACATCAGCTTGTAGTGGTAAATAAAAGTTTTTAGAAACTTGGAAAAAGAAGTGTCTTATGAAATGAGCATTTTACATTCAGGAATATGTACAAAATGAAAAAATATGTATTCTACCCTTTAAATAAGATTATTTTAAAAAAATTAGTGTACAAAAAAATTACCTTTTCTAAATATTTGCAGGATCGTAGTCGTCATCAGCATCATTTTCATCTTTAGAAGAATTACGCTGGTTTATCACTGGATAATTCTGCAAGTTTTGTTGAAGACTAGTGGCTGTGTTCTGTGCTTGCGTAGCCAGCATGGATGTTAATTGAGCCAACATTATCGCAGGATTTTGTGGGTTTGGCGACTGTTGCATTACTGTTTGTGCTCCTGTTTCGTGATAAAAATTTTGATTATGATTATGATATTGGTGTTGTGATGGTTGCTTTTGTTTTGGTGGTTCTGATTGATATGCATCAGGCTTTTGATAATTATATTGTTGCTGATAATTATTATTCTGTTGCTGATTAGCAGCAGAATCTTGTAAAATTTGCTGACGATATTCAGCCTGTTTCTTTTGAGGTTGCATGTTCAAAAATATATTTTGCATAGCATATATTGGATCAGGTTGTGGGGTTACTGGTGATTGGTATGAGGTGTACGATTGTTTTAATTGTTCTGGTTGTTGTGGTTGCTGTGATTGTTGTTGCTGATATGCTTCTTGTTGATACAAATGGTTTTGTTGCTGCTGTTGCTGTTGATAAAAAGCTTGTTGTTGGTATGGCTGATCTTGATATGAAAGATTATTTTGAGGTTGTGACTGCATTGAAAAATTTTGACTTTGTTGATTCATCATTCCCATAAATTGCTGCATAAATTGCATTGGGTTAACTTGTGGAACGCTATTAATGGCAGGCTGTTGAACATTATTTGATATTTGAATTTGTTTGGCTGATTTTGCTGGCGGTAGGGAAGTTAATCTTCCTTTAACAGATGGCAAAGAAGTCAACCTTCCTTTAACAGATGGAAGAGAAATCAATCTACCTTTAACGCTTGCTGGAAGTGAAGCAGGTCTATTGTTCTCTTGCTTTGATTTTTGGCTATCATTACCTTCATCCTTCTTGTTTCTCTTTCTTTTCTTGACTTTCTTTGCAGCAGATTCCTTCTCATCATCAGAAAATTCTTGTTCCTCTTCAGGTAGCTCTTCATCATTACAATTACTTGCGTCAGTACCTTTAATTGCTCTAATCTTGTCAGTTAATAAAAATTCAGCAGTTGGATTAACGTAAAATACTTTAAAACCTTTCTTATCCTTAAATTTTTTAAAAGAATCATCAGAGTTAAACTTAACCGCATACACTGGTGATTGTAGACGGCCAAATACTTCATACAAAGGGCCAAGTGGAGTACGATCTTCTAAACAAAAGATTGTACCTTCATTCAAAACTTTGAATTCACCAGATGTCTTCGCTTTAATTATAACTGAATTTTCAACTAAAGCTGTTATATCTCCAACATACGTAATTGGCGTTGTCTCTGGAATTGCAAAATTTTCAGGTAAAGTTGGCACTTTTTCATCGACGATTTCATTTTTAGATCTAATTGGGCCACCTTCTGTATCATCAACATCTATAAGGTCATCATTTTGCCCAGTTTCCTCCATTCCTTCGCCGACTACTTCTTCTTGGGAATCACTATCATCAGAGGATGATGTATCATCAGAATCTGAATTAGAATCTGAATTGGAATGTGAACTAGAATTTGAATTAGAATTAGAATCTGAATCCGTGTCAGAATCTAAATCTGAATCTGAAATTTCATCTGAAGAGTAGTCGACTTCTTTGCTTGTATCAAATATATCATTCTCATTTATGCTTTTATGAACACTATCTGAATTTTCTTTGGAATCTTGGATATCACTATTTCCAGTTCCTTCTTTCTGTTCTTCATTTTTTTCTTTAGTTTCGGTATTTAAGTGGATGTTTTCTTCGATTTTATCTGTCTGACTATCCTCAATAATATTGGCTTCATTTTTAATTTGAGCACTTCTTCCGGCATTATCATGATCAATTAATGGTGTACTAGTGAGAGTCTCAATTACTAGTTCATGTTGCTGATGAAGCTCTTCGTATTTTTGTTTTTCAATATCTTTCTTAACGTTAGACATTTAGTAGTGTCTTTGTATTTTACGCTGATTTTAACTTTAAAAAGATTAAATGAAAAGAAGATAGAAGCATGAAAATTTTTCGATCTTCTGCGCCTTAAAACTGAAGATTATTTTGAGCCTTTAGTCTCCTTCGATCTATTTTTTAGCATTTTTGTTTTTTACTATTTTGTTACGACACTCCATAGGATGGCATTTCTAAATGATTTAGAAAAAATTAAAGATACACATTAACTTAAATAGTTAAAGAAGGCGTTTGATGTATACTGTTTATACTCAGCAGACTAAGCCGTATTTTCTTTTTTCCTAAAAACAATGCTCTTATATCTAACACTTTGACACCCTCTTTCGTTTCATAATCCTTACTGAACAATAGTTTATTTGTCTGTTTGATTCTTAAGATTTGTCTTCACAACGGGTCATTTGTTAATATGTCATAAATTTAAGACAATGCAGAACAAAACTGATAGTCTATACCGTTTTAAACATAAATTAATCAATCAGAACGGTTTTATAATTACTCAATCATCTTGTAAACCGTGTGATAACTTTTCAGTGGTAAATATTAAATGTAGTTAGTATAATAAAGGAAACTTTGCAATATTTTACAAAGAACGATTTAGGACATAAAGATAAGAATAGTAGACGAATTAAACGAAATCATAATGTCTCTATTCTACCCTGTTCAATTATAGTTGTTGATGTCCTAGACGTTTATTATTGTGGCACTTCACAAAAACATGGTAACAAAGTCGGTAAATTTGTGGCATTTGGGTAAAATAGTATTAAACTAAGAAACCAATCTGTATATTAATCAATATATCAGATTCGGTAATTTCCTCGGTAAATTTTATATTTGCACTATTATTGTCTTATTGAAGTTTTTAGAACATTACCTTTGGGTAAGTGAATAATTTTATATTACCATAGAAGAATCACAATATTTTACTTAAAGAAGTAAAGTAATAGCGGAAATGCATAAGTACAACAAAACATTAGTCGCGCTTACCCGGATAAAAAAGATAAAGAAATTTTTCAAAAAAATTTTTTTGATGTAATAACTTTTAGCATGATTTCACATTTAGGAAGAACCTTGTAGTTAGTAGTCAATTTGAAATCTCAAGCATGACAACAAATATTAACAATTCTACTAAAAAAAAGGTGTTAGATGCCAGAATTCCTTCTTTAATTAGAAATGGTGTCGATACTAGGGAGAGAAGTTTCATTATTATGGTTGGTGATAAATCTAGAAACCAAATTCCAAATTTACACTACCTTATGATGAATGCTAATCTTAAAATGAATAAATCTATTCTTTGGGCTTATAAGAAGAAACTTTTAGGATTTTCATCCCATAGATTGAATAGAGAGAAAAAAATTAAGAAAGATATCAAGAGGGGTACAAGAGAAGCAAATGATTTAGATCCTTTCGAGGCGTTTATTTCAAATCAGCAAATTAGATATGTTTACTATAAAGAGACCGAAAAAATTTTAGGTAATACTTACGGCATGGTAATCTTACAAGATTTTGAAGGTTTAACTCCTAATTTGATGGCAAGAACTATTGAAACCGTTGAAGGTGGTGGTTTAGTCGTCATGCTTTTGAAATCAATGAGTTCTTTAAAACAGTTATATACAATGGCTATGGATGTTCATTCTCGTTATAGAACCGAAGCTCACAACGATGTTGTTGCTAGATTTAATGAAAGGTTTTTATTATCATTATCCGATTGTAAGAACTGTCTTGTTGTTGACGATGAACTGAACGTCTTACCTCTTTCTGGTGCCAGAAATGTTAAACGTTTACCGCCTAAAGATGATGACGAGATATCTCCAAAAGATCAAGAATTAAAGGAATTAAAAGAAAGTCTAGCAGATACTCAACCCGCTGGTTCGTTGGTTTCTTTAGCAAAAACTGTCAACCAGGCTGAAGCTATCTTAAGATTTATTGATGCCATTGCTGAAAAAACTTTAAACTCAACTGTTGCATTAACTGCAGGTAGAGGTCGTGGTAAATCTGCATCTTTAGGTATTGCTATTTCCGCTGCCATTGCTCAAGATTATTCAAATGTCTTTGTTACTTCTCCATCTCCAGAAAATTTGAAAACTTTGTTTGAATTTATTTTTAAAGGTTTTGATGCTATGGGTTATGTTGAACACCAAGATTACGATATTATTCAGTCTACAAATCCATCATTTAATAAAGCGATTGTTAGAGTTGATATTAAGAGACTAGGCCATAGACAAACCATTCAATATATCTCTCCAACTGATAGCAATGTTTTAGGTCAAGCAGAGTTATTAATTATTGATGAAGCTGCTGCTATTCCTTTGCCATTAGTCAAAAAACTATTGGGCCCTTATTTAGTTTTTATGGCATCTACTATCAACGGTTACGAAGGTACTGGTAGATCACTTTCTTTGAAATTGATTCAGCAATTGAGAGATCAATCTAGGAATATTATTAAATCTAATACCCAGACGCAACTTGTATCTCGTGATAATAGAGTTGAGGACGATGATATACATATTAGATCTCGTAGTTTAGTTGAAGTTTCATTAGATGAACCAATTAGATATGCACCTGGCGATCCTGTCGAATCATGGTTAAATAAATTACTATGTTTAGATGCTAAAATTCCAAAGAATACCAAATATTCAACTAGGGGATGCCCACATCCAAATGAATGTAGTTTATTCTACATTAATAGGGACACTTTGTTTTCTTATGATCCAGTTTCAGAATCGTTTTTACAAAAAATGATGGCTTTATTTGTTGCATCTCATTATAAGAATTCTCCAAATGATTTACAACTTATGTCTGACGCTCCTGCTCATCAATTGTATGCACTTTTTGGACCAGATGTCGGTAAGGATGCATCCATTCCAACTCCACTCTGTGTTATTCAATTAGCATTGGAAGGTGAAATTTCAAAGGATAGTATTAGAAGTAGTTTAAGTAGAGGTATTAGAGCCGGTGGTGATTTAATTCCATGGTTGATTTCTCAACAATTTCAAGATGACGATTTTGCTTCTTTATCTGGTGCCAGAATTGTTAGAATTGCTACTCACCCAGAATATCAACATATGGGTTATGGTTCTAGGGCTTTACAATTATTAACAGATTATTTTGAAGGTAAATTTGCGGCTATTGATGAATCTGCTCCATTGGATGAAGGTAACTATTCTATTAATAGATTGTCAGATCTTGAATTAGAGAAAGCAAGTTTGAAAGATGAAATTAAACCAAGAAAGGAAGATAAATTACCACCGTTATTCATCAATCTTTCTCATAAGAGCCCTTACTTTTTAAATTACATGGGTGTTTCTTATGGTTTGACCCAGCCGTTGCATAAGTTCTGGAAAAATTCTGGTTATGTTCCTGTTTACTTAAGACAAACTGCTAACGATTTAACTGGTGAGCATACCTGTGTTATGATAAAAACCTTAGAAAATAGAGAAGATGTTTGGTTGAAAGAATTTGTCACAGATTTCCATAAGAGATTCATTAATTTGTTAAGTTATAATTTTAGAGATTTTTCTTCTGTTCAAGCTTTGAGTGTTATGGAATCGTCCAAGATTGTTGACGATGAAAATGAAACATTTAGCAAGATTGAATTAGATAAATATTTGTCTCCTTTCGATTTGAAAAGACTGGAGTCATATTCAAACAATTTAATTGATTACCATGTTATTCTTGATATGCTTCCATATATCTCTGAATTGTATTTCAAAGGTAAAATTAACAAGGAAGTTAGCTTATCTCATGTTCAATGTGCCATTTTATTGGCAATTGGTTTGCAGCACAAAGATTTAGACCAAATTTCTAAAGAATTAAAGCTAGAGTCGAACCAATCATTAGCTATGTTCTCTAAAATCATTAGAAAAGTGTCTATTTATTTTCGAAGCTTACTTAAACAAGCTATTTCTGAAGAGCTTCCTGTGCTTGAGGACGATCTAGTGAAGGAAATGAATGGTGAGCAAATGAATGGTATGAACGATGTTGAAGAAATGGAACAAGAGTTGGCCGATGATTTGAAGGAAGCAGGTAATGAAGCTATAAAAGAGATTAAGGAAAAACAAAAGGAATTAATCAATGCATTAAACTTGGACAAATACGCCATTTCTGATGTCAGTGATTTCGATGGTAATAAAAAATCATTGGAAAAAGCCATTAAAAATAAAGGTACAGTTAGTTTGAAGAAAGGTACTAAGAGAAAGACCAAGGAGTCCGCTGATCAAATTTATGACCAAG
Source organism: Kregervanrija fluxuum (assembly GCA_003707275.3). Lineage (NCBI taxonomy): Eukaryota > Fungi > Ascomycota > Pichiomycetes > Pichiales > Pichiaceae > Kregervanrija > Kregervanrija fluxuum. The sequence continues at coordinate 104,811 of PPNM03000028.1, forward strand.
AGATGAAGGAGCTTACAAAATCAAAGAGCAAGAATCCAAAAAAGCCTAAGAAATAATTTTTTTGTTTTGCTTTGTATAGTTTAGATTAGAAAAAAAAGTAATATATATAATTGGTAACGCAATGTAAAATGTTTATGCAAATAAGAGTTATAAATAGCGATACGTCAACATTAGGTAGTAATTTCTTTAATAATATAACTAACAACTGACTTTATCAGGTCGCTCGCTGAACACCTATCATCATTCTGAAATTGCATGATACCGGATACTTTTGAGGCTTCGTTGAAAATACCACCTGTTTTCTTAATATTTTCTTCATCATCGCCGTTCACAAATAAAGCTTTATGATAGTTATAGTAGCCAGGCCAAACAAAATGATCAAAATAACCAGGTGGGTCTGTCCAAACACCACTCTCAACGGTATACAATCGTTTATCCCTTCTCTGTTTCAGTGTTTCGTAATCTGTTCTGAAAAATAATTTTATATCAAATAATTTCATTAATGCATCGTTATGAAACATCAGAAAACCATCAACTAAATAAAAACGATAGCTATCACCTTTGATAGCTTCATTAACTTGTTTTTGTAGATCGGTGATTAATTCTTTTGATATCTCAAAATTTGCATCATTACGAGGTGGCTCAGTACTGATTTTTGAATATTCAAAACTAGGGTCCCTTTTTAATTCTTTCAGGTATTCTATCATTTCTCCAAAATTTATTGCCTCCGGACAATCCCAGTCATACTCTTTGAATTTCTTATCATATGGGATTTTAGATTCTTCGAGGAAAAAATCATCTTGGTGCACGATATTAGACCGAGGCAAGATATAGTTCAAAATTTTTGCCACAGTTGATTTACCAGAACTGGATGCACCACTTATCCCAATTAGTATCGTCTTCATAGTTCTATAGATTATTATCAGATGATACTAAAACAAGGATTCTACTGAGCCAATTACATAGGAGATATTGAAAATAATTGAAATCATGAACTTAAACGGTGACAATAAAAAGTTTTCAAACCGCTGCACGCGACGATAAGAGCACCAGGAAATTATTACATAACTCGCTAAATAGTAGTCTAATTATACACATTACAAATGTCTCTATCCCAACCCGGATTAACCATCAATTTGGTACAAGCCTCGGCAGTCCATTGTGTACCGTATATAATTGGTAAAAATTTCACAAGTGCAAGTGTGACAAGGCCAATTATTAAAATCAAAAAAGTATAGCCAGTTTTAGGGAATTTTCCAACAAAAATTTCAAAACTTTGACTTAATAACAAGATACCAAAATATAGTGCTGGAAAGTAATTAGACAAAAATAATGTTTTTTTCAAAAATAATAAAGGAACAAACGTAATCGTCATTCCTAAAACATAATCAAACGATTGCATGTCGTAGTTTAAGGTCTCCTCGGTTATTATTGATGACGCCGCATAGGGATTGAATGTGGCTAGTTGATAAAACTTAAAGAGGATGTAAATCAAAAGGGATAAAAGTATAAGGTGGTATGTAATGAAGTTACCGAGTAAATATATAACGCCCTTTTCTGATTCATTTCTCCAATAGCCAACACCTCGTTTCAATATCAGCCAATCTGTAGGTGTACTGGCAAAATTGTGTTCTTCATCTGAAGCACTTAAATTGATTCTGCAGATTAACTTATGAATTTCAATAAATTTTTGCCAAAAGGAATAACCAGGAAGCGTAATTTTTGTGGTATTCGAATCGTGTAATGGATGTGTATTATGATCAATATACCATAATGATTGTTCAACAGTAGGATCTTTAATACAAATTACTTCATTTTGACCTTTACCCATTCCAGAGGAGAATTTCATTGCAGTACCCAATAGATAACAGTCATGTTTATTATTATAAATTTGGAAAACTGTTTCTAAAGATCTTAACCTATTTTTAGCAATATCGGGTTGTGTATAATCTTTTTGAACTTTGAATTGAAAATCGTATTCGTTTAGCTTGTCTTCGGCCGGCTTATTGTTATTATCGGTTGTAACTTCTTTATTATAGTCTTGTTCAGAAATTGGTGGCTTTCTATCACCATCAATTCTAAGTTTTGATTGTGTAGTATTATGGTAAAGACGTATTTTGAATGGGAAACCAACCTGAGATAATTTATTTGCAAAATCAGATTGATTCTTCTTTGAATCTGCCGTTTCAATATAGAAATAATTGTTTATGTCATCAAAAGAATCAAACATTGTCACTTGCTGATGTCCCGATCTATAGTTTTCGTTATGCGAGTGAAGGTATTTACCTGTTTTATAATGACGAATCATTACTGTCGAACCAAAATGAACATCACGAGGCAAATTATTTATGTGATTATTTTGTAAAGTATATTGAAATTCTGGAGATAATAAGTCATACGCAGGTCCCTTGTTAGGCAGATTTGCAAAATAATAATAAAACACGGAGACGTAAATGGTTGTAGAGATTAACAAATATGTGAATAGTTTGCTTAGAGTGTTTGACCAAAGAGTGAAATTTGAAATCTTTGTATTCCCGGCCATATTCCAAAATTCAGTTAATAATAATGTGATCATGTAAATAAAGACCAAAATACCACACCAATGAGAAGATAATGCAAAAGATAATGCTACCGCAGATATGATTAAATTAATAAACCATGAAAGGCTGAATCTTGCTGCAATCTTACCTGTTTTAAAGCACATTAAACAAATTCCAATTGAAAGTATAAATGGAGATTCAATAAGCATCAATCTAGAATGTGTTAACAATGAATTTTCTGTCAAAACTAAGAAAGATCCGAATAAACTAACAGAATGCCTCACACCGGATGACCTTAGCAATTTATAAGTAATTAAAATCAAACACATATTACAAATAGCACTAAAACCTCTGGTAAAAATGTAAGGAAAATAATATTCCTCATTTGAATTAAGGTACGAATTACCTAATAAAAATTCCATGAATGAATCGCTTGATCCATAATTGAAATATTTTGCAAGGAAGGAATAAATCAGAATCGTTAAGGGAGGATTAGAATCAACAAATAATTCCCGCTTAATAAAGCTGTTTATTAATCCTCCGACATATTCTTCATCATAAACAACATATGACGGGTAATCTATATTTTTTAGTCTAGTTATGGCACCGAGGATAATTAACACGCCTAACTGGAGTCGCTGTGACACAGTCAATTTTGACCAATCCTCAAAGTTACTGGCAGGAGTAAATAAGCTTTTTGAATCATTGTGAATGGAATTGTCACTTCCGATATGTTCATTAACCATTATGTGAATTAAAAAAAAGGTGAAATTTGACATAAAGCATAAACATTATTATAAAATTGAAAACGTGCAAATCGCGTTTCTACTGCTAAACCTTAACTATTGAGAACAAATGTATATAACTATCTTTATCTCTATATTTTTCTGTATCTTTGTTAAATTACACTATATTACATACTAATAAACTCTTTCAAGTCTTTAATCCATTTACCATGGGCCAAGTTTTCACAATACACTCCCAACATCCACAGCAAGGCTACTTTTTGAGCACTGCTGGCTTCATCACTGAATCCCAAATCATCATAAATTATGCTCATTGTTTCGTAATCAATTTCATCTTCTAAATATTCTTTACCATACTGATTACCAAGTTTTGTAAAAATTGTAGAGTCTCCCTCTGGTTCACTAAGTAATCCTCCTTTGACTGCCTGTAAATCTCTTTGGTTATAACCTAGTTTGATAGGATCGACAAAAAAGGATATATCTGGCTTAAATCCTTCATGTCGAACAAATTGTCCAAGCTGATAAAGTAACCCACCTCTAGATGTGAGTTCGCTGTCATCGTTTTTTACAAACCTTTCCATTATTATCTGCATTTCTTTAGTTTCTTCTTCAATCAATTTTTGCTTTCTATAATCAAATAATATATCATAAACTCTTTTCTCGCCATTTTCTTTATCTTGAACCTGTTTACGTAGATGAACCAAATCTGCAAATGGTATATCTGTTAAAATTAAGGGAGAACGAATTATTTGAAATCCATGTTTTTCATATAATATTGATTGAAATTCTTTGGAAATTTCACTAATTTTTTTATTTTGCGATTCAAAGGATTGTTTTTCTTTAGATAATTGATTTTTCAATTCAATTAATGCACTATTTGATGTTCTGGAACCATAACGTCTTATGCTATAGAATAGAAATCTCATGATATTTGTTAACCTTTAAATAGTCATTACATAAGAAATAGTTAAAATCATAAAAATGAAGCGAAAAAAATTTTTATAATCATCAATTTGAATGATCATTCTCTAAATAAATTGCAAAACTTCCGTAATAATTAAACGTTCTATATAAATAACAAATAATAGTTATAATTGTAAAAAAAAAAATAAAAAAAATAAACATTAAGCATAAAATTAATTGAATGATAAAATAATTTTTTTCCCTCTCTTCTTCTTTCCCTTACCTGAACTATTCTTCAATTGTTCTTGTTTTGCCAATTTCAACATTGTTTCAAGTTCTTCATCCCCTTCCTCCGGTTCAGATTCTTCCACCATTGGTATTTTGGTACCCCAAACGGTTGTATCATATTTAATTTCATTATTATCATCTTTATTGTTGCTGCTATCACTATTGTTATTACCATTACTATTATTCTCAATTTCATCTTCACCAATACCTGGATAACTATGCCCTAATGCTGGCATACTTTCAATGTGTTTAAATTCGTTTTCTAATTTTAATTTATAGCCATAATGCTCTAAATCTAAGTTGTTTTCTGAAGAATAAAATTGCAATGTCTTGAATTCCAATTCTTTCTCAAAATTTACTTTATTTCTATCATCCTTCAATCTTTTACTTTTAGTAATTCTTGATCTGTCTTTTAATTTTTTTTTAAATTGGGAGTAGATTTCAGTCGATAAATTACCATTACTCCAATCTAACTCTAAAAATGCAACTTCGGTACCCATTGGTAAATGACCTAAATATTTTAATTTATGTATCATTTCACTTGTAATCACACTATCCTCATAGTTGATATTTTCTAATTTCACTGAAATTTTAAATGGGAAACGGTTGTAGTCACCATAAATTGCTTTCAAAATTTGAACATCTAAACTTGACAAGAAATATTTTACTTTCGAATTAAATCCATATTGGTAATAAAAATACCCCTTCTCATCATTTGGTATTAAATTATCAATTTCTCCATTTAACTGTTTAACATAAAGTTTATCAAAATTGTCAATAAGAGTTTGTTCATCATTAAATTCATCACTATCGTTACTTATTTCAGGTCCATCAATAACAGCGTTTGATTCAATCATTGAGTCAGAAATAAGTTTCATCTCATCCTCAATTTTCAGTCTTGCCAAATCGTAAAAAACGCCTGGATCATTATATAGATCTTTGTCAATAATTTTTTGAATCATCAAGTCATCAATTTCCTTTTGATAGCAATTTAAAACAAAATTTAGATCACATTTCATTAATCTGGCAAACTGAATAAATTCTGAATTTTTAAAGAAATTTTCTGAATTACAGTTTCTGTTAACCCATGGAATATCGCCATTAAATTGTTTGTTTTCAAGATAAAATTGGATTGGTTGTGAATAAATTCTTGAGCTTGGTCTATACATTAAAGTTAGATCAATAAATTTATTAATTTCAGGTTTTCCTAATTTAGCATCAGTTTGGTCAATTAAAACCGGCAACAATTTATGTTTTTCTCTAATATCTTCATTACATAATGGACAAGACACTCTTCTATTATCAGTGCTTTTAACAATTTCAACGGAATCAAATAATGATAGTAAGCACGAATAACATAGAACATGGCCACATCTAGTCATTCTTGGTGCAACAAAATTTTCAGATAAACAAATTGGACATTGGTACTCATTTTTATTGATTATAACCCGAATAATACATGAATCATCCAATGGCAAATTTGGATCTAAAATTTGCGTTTTATAATCATTCTTATAATCAACAACAAATTTATAACTGGCGTTGATATAATTACGACCACTTAGCTGTAATTGAGAAGTTTTTTTCTTATTGGACCGTCTATTTTTAGTTTGATTAGTATTACTTGAACGACTATCACCTTCATTACTATGAGCTGGTAAGCTAAATTCAAGCAAATGGCTAATATCAATACCTTTTTTCGATGATTTCAAAACAGATTTCTCTAAAAAGAAATCGTCTGTATCATCAAACAGTTGCGGTTTGTTATTACCATTTTTGTTCGTATTGGTATGGTTGTATCTCTTAGAATGTTGTGAACCATTTTTGTTTCTTTGGCTACTTTTAGCGTTTCTGGTGTGCGGATTCGAACCGTTACTGGATCCCGAGCGTTTAGTGTTGTTGAACGATAATGCATTAGAGGTAGAGTTCTGAATAAATGATGATGGTAGCGATGATGATGATTGTATGGATGACAGGTCACCCTTGGTATCTTTTTTTGTGAATGACATTAGAGGAAATGTGACTCTATTAGTTCACAACAAATCTGGCTTCCTTATTATGTGAAAACCAAAGCTATAAAGCTAAAGCTAGAGAATGAAAAGAAACAAGTCTGGTAAACTAAGTTAAATTAAACAAAAAATGATAAACAAAAAATGACTGAACTCTTTTTTTGTTTTCGTTTTCGTACTTTAAAGGCGTTAAGATCAGAAATTATCGATAGCCACGTGAATAGCACAGACGACAGAGATGAATACAATCTCTGTTATAGGTTATATCTAACCATATAGCTTATCATTGTAATTAAAACTGGTATGGACCACATAATATAAGCCGACACTTATATCACTACTACTTGACTTTAAATTCGGGGTCTAGTTTACCACTAGTAATTATGCACTTCTCACCTCTATACAAGGCCACAATTATTGTGCTACAGGCATTTTCGAAAAAATTATTTTATTTTACGTTAATTATATACACTCTTTCCGTTGAACCTGGACGAGTATGGTGGAACACTTGGTTATAATCACCGGTTGGGCTTTCTCTTACGAAAAGCTAACTATTTTGATTTTTTTGTCCCGTTGGTATGATTCATCGATGACATAGATTGTGGCGCAGCAAAAATTGGATATAAACGTCACATGAATTTGCTTTTTTGCTTTTTCTGTTGAATTTTCAGTTTTATTTTTCATTTCATTTATTGCATGTTGTAACCGGTTTTCTGCCTAAGCAATTTCACTTGTCACACAGTTGATTGTTACATAAGTGATTAATTTCCACCTGTAAAAAAAGTATTCATTCTTCTTCTTGTTCACTCTTCTCTGCTTCTCTTCTGCTCTCTCTTTTGTTCGTTTATATCTATACTTTCTGTTCTTTCGCTTTCATAAATAGAATACAAGACTATCGAAAATGAAATTATCTGCTATTGCTTACGCTTCCGTTTTGGCCTCTGGTGCTTATGCTGCTTATGCTGCTGTTAACGAGACAACAACTTCTACTGTTTCGACATTTTCCGGTGCTGCTATGGCACTAGGTTCCGACTCTGGCTATTACGTTGCCGGAGCTGTTGCTTTAGCTGCTGGTGCTGTTTTATTTTAAAAGAAGAATCTTTGACTGAGTTATTTTATTTCATTGTTTCGTTTACGTGTTTTAATGTGTTTTAATGTGTTTTAATTTGTTTTACTTATTCTTTTGCCGGCTAACTGTTTTTGTGGGTACCGATCGTACATCTTGTTTACCCAAGTTATTTTTAAATTAAACATTGTATTCTTTTTCTGTTAAGTAACTAAATAAATTTCAAATCTTGATCACTTTACATTCGCAGTAGATATAGTCATTCAGAATATTTGTAAAACAAACCAATTCTGCAATTTCGGAGTTCACAGCAAGGGAGATTCCAAAATTGCCGAATTCGGGCAGATCAGTTTCCACATTAGGAAATGTAATTGCGCTTAAAGCAAGTGATCGTTATCTTTGGTATAATTGATGAATAATTCTTTGTGAGTTGTTCATTTAGTCTGCTCTGCTGATTTTTGATTTAGAAGAATTCTACGATTTTCTCTAATCGATACTACTTCACATATCACAACACAAACTATCATAATACGTAACAAACATAAAAAACAAAAAACTGAAGTTAATTGAATTCAAGTTTACTTCAATATATCACGAGACTAGCTATACCGTAAAACTTAGATTGGGAGGCTTAGGCTCTAAAAACTTTTTTTTCTGTGTCATATAACTTATTGTTGCTGAAATCTGAGTTATTTTATATAACCGACTGGTACTGCTTTCAATTCGGTCTAATACGCTTATTTCAATACCACAGGCATCACAAAAAAGAACTCAGCCACAGCGAAATTTTTTTTCAATTTCGACGTTGACATGCGCGTCGATCGTCGTAACCATTGACGGTAATCTGGGTCTCCCTTTTAAGGAGATGAGAATTTGCTAGTTATGTGTATTAATTGACATTGCCATACTGTTTTTATTGCCATTCTCTACAGGTAGACTGTATGATATATATATCTTATGAACGGCTATAATACGTTGTTACTTGATAAAGTAAATTTGAGCGGTTCAAAGAATTTGTTATCATCGTTACAATTTAGAAAGAGCTCCAATAATGATCAGCTGTTAATAGATTTCAATAATAAAACATTCAGTAATTCCAATAATGACCCAATTGAATTGATTCAGGATAATATGACAAAATCAGAATTTATATACAAGCTTCCGTTTTCATATGATAGGATAAATTTGAATCTTGAAGATAATAACAGTGATTTGACATGTATTCTAGCATCAGCTAAAAATAAAGAGTCATTTGATTTTAACGGTAATGCATTGCCAATTACGTTGAATAGCAAATTTGTGGGTGAGATGAGCTTGATTATTAGCCTGAAAAGTGATTGTCCAGGTGACTTAGTCAATTTTAAATTTTATAGAGAACCATTAAAAGTGGTAACAACATCATCGGTGAAGTCACCGTCACTAGTTATAGAAACAGAAACATCTCCAGTTCAATTTCCATTTCCAAGTGTCTCAGTTAAAAGAAAAAACCCATTCCCCATTGCAATGAACGACGGTCCAGTTTTTAGAGACACTCTACATGAATATGAAGCAATGATTCCAAAATTGCTTACCCACATCAAGAATTCAACTGAAAAATTTTCACATTTCGAACAGTATTACAAACAGTTAGAAAGTTCAAAAAACTCATTGTTCAAAAATTTAAAGGATTTTTCAAATTATTTTTTACCTTCCGATTATAAAAATGATTATATTTTCAGCAATACTGATATTATTAATAGTAATAACAAATTCAACAAGGATGATCCTTTCATTAGTTTAATTAAGGATTTAAATTCTAAATATCAAAAAGTTAATATTGATTATTTCACAAATCTATCTACTAATAAAAAAAATTTTGAAGATGAAAGCAAAAAATACTATGATTGGCTATCTAAATTATTGAGTTCAGGTAAATCCAAAGATGAAAAATTGTTAATGAAAATGAAGAATTTTGAAATTTCAAAAATTAATTACTTTAATTACCTGTATGACGGAGTTATGGGAATTTTGAATATCTTTTTGAAATCAAATTCGGATTTATTAACTTCATTTACTAAATATAAAATGAAAAGAGATCAATTTATAAAAACTATTGAAAAATGCCAAAATTTTGAAACTTTTTTTAATCTAATAGTGATTTTATCATTGGATTCAGCAAATAAAGCTCCTTTAAAATCTGGTTTATTATTTACCCAAGGTGGTCAAGGTAAATCTGGTTGGCATAAGCAATGGGCAGTTATTAAAAATGGTCATCTTTATGAATATATGGATTGGAGAAAGGGTGAATCTCTAAGAAATGATCCAATCGATATTTCACTATGTAATATTAAGCAATTAGATTCTGTTGATAAGCGTAAAAATTGCTTTAGAGTTATAAATTCCTCAGGTGTTGAACATATTTTCCAGGCTTTTACAATTGAAGATTCAAATTCTTGGGTTCAATCACTCTTTGATGCCGGCCAACAAATTAAATTTCACAAATCAGTCGATAAAAATAGTAATATTGATAACAAAAAACTTGAGAGTAATAACAGTATTAATAGAAAAAATGATGAAAATAATAATGAAGTTGGAAATTTTAAAAACAATTCATTTAATAAAAATGGACAAAATGTTAATGGTACAAATCTGTTGAAAAAGGAAGAAATTTCAAGGCAGCGTCGTGTTTCATCAGTTTCATTAGATCACCTAAGAATGGTTCAAAGCGTTGACCCATCAAATTTGATTTGTGTTGAATGTGGGTCAAATGAGCAAGTTGAATGGATTTCAATTAATTTATTAATCATTTTTTGTATTAACTGCTCATCTTGCCATAGATCATTAGGCACAACGATTTCTAAAGTTAGGTCATTAAAATTAGACAATTTTAATACGAAAGAATTGTTATCATTACTAAATAATATTAACAATTTAGTTTCAAATTCTTTTTATGAATCGAAATTGCCCCCAAATAAAAAAATTCGTTCAAATTCCACTGACGAAGAAAGGTTGAATTTTATCAAAGATAAATACTTGAAGCATTTGTATGTTGATGAAAACTTGAAGAAAAATGCTTCTAGTTTATTGATTCATGGTGCCAAGACTTCTTCCATTAAAGAAATTTTAGAAAGTGTTGCAGGCGGTGTGGATGTTAATATGAGGTTGTCCAGAAATTTTAATGGTGATAATCTTGAATTGGGTGTTTTGGAGTATGCATTAGGTCATTCAAAAGTCAAAGATAATGAAGAAGTATTTGATGTGGCGGAATTGTTAGTTTTAAATGGTTGTAATGTTGGAGATCAAATTCATGAAGAAGGTACTGGTGGGCTAAGCAGGGAAGCTAAAAAGTGGTGGAATGAAAGAATTGTGAAAGTTAATGGCCCTAACTCTGGAAGTGGAACCGCTTCTACATCTAACACATCCCCCAATTCTGTAGTATTAGTTTCAAATTCAGTTATTAAAAAACCTAGCCCTATAGATGTTAATAGTAAGCCCTCAATGGCAATGGCTCAGGGATCTTTAAGGAGATCAGTAAGTACTGGTAGTAAGTTTAAATCAAGCGGTATTAAAAGCCCAAAAGATGGGTTTAATCTGTTAAAAAAGAGAATGAAAAATTAATTTTTTGAATCTTTGTAATATATATATATAAACATAATAAATAATTGTTAATTGTTAATTGTTAATTGTTAATTGTTAATTGTTAATTGTTAATTGTTAATTGTTAATTGTTAATTGTTAATTGTTAATTGTTAATTATTAATTTTTAATTGTTAATTGTTAATTGTTAATTGTTAATTGTTAATTGTTAATTATCAATTGTTACCTGCTACCTATTACTTGTTAATAAAATTCAATTCTTGTCTCATGTTTTCTCAAAATTAGATAATCATGTAATTCAGCGCCTTGAAAACAGTTAATTACTCACCAAAAGTAAAACAAATAATTCAAATAATATTTAAAGGGCAACTTGTTAATGATAATTAATGGCCCTTTTTAGTATAATAAATTATTAGCTGAATTAGTTTCATCTACTTCAAATGGTGTTGTAGCTTTTACTTCTTTTTATATTCTTTTGAAGTCTTCTAAAATCTTTTTAATACTTTGCTTTTTCATCAAGTACAGGAAAGTAAACCCTGGGAATATAATATTTCTCCATCCTTTATCCTTAATTTTTTGCTAATTATGAATTTATCCATTGCATCACAAAAACCAATAGCCAGTGCGCCAGTTCAATTTGGTTCCATGATACCAAAATCATCCAATTTACTCAATATTGGTAAATATTATTTAAGAGAATGTGTCGGTAGAGGAAATTTTGGAGATGTTTATCAAGCAACACATATTGCAAGTAATAAAATTGTGGCAATTAAAGCTATTAATATCGATCTTAGTGAAGATGAAATACCAGTCTTACTACAGGAAATTAATTTATTACGATTACTAAATCATCCAAATATTACTAACTGGTTTGAAACTTTTATCATTGATGTAACAATGTTTATTGTTATGGAATATTGTGGTGAAGGTAGCTGTACAGATTTACTTAGATTCCACAGAAAAGGATTGGATGATCTAACCTTGGCTTATATTACAAAGGGTGTTGTCAATGGTTTGGTGTATTTGCATAGCTTGGGAATTATTCATAGAGATATCAAAGCTGCAAATATTTTAATTACCGAAGATGGAACTATAAAGCTAGCTGATTTTGGTGTGAGCGGTGAAATGATTGGTACATCTGGTAAAAAAACTTTTGTTGGGACACCATATTGGATGGCACCTGAAATTATTACCGATAAAAAATATCTCAAAAATCATGATATAGGAAATAAAAATAAAAAGGCAAGTGTTTATAGGTTTTGGAAAAAAAAAGATGAAAGCTCAAATGTTGAAGGTGATCGGAATAATAATGATAATGATGATGACGATGATGATGATGATGATGACAACGATATAGAATATGACGAAAAAGTAGATATTTGGTCATTAGGTATTACGATTATTGAATTAGCAACGGGTAAAGTACCAAATTCGGATAAAGATCCGATGAAAGCATTGTTTGATATTCCAAAAAAAAAGCCTCCTAAATTGCCAGAAAGTTCAAGTTTTTATTTGAAAGAATTTGATAATGCATGTTTATGCAAATTTCCAGAATATAGACCAAGTGCAGCTGACTTGTTAAAGTTTAAATTTTTAACAAAGTCGAAATGGAAAACCAATCCTATATTACCATATTTAAATAAAGGAGGTAAAATTAAGAAAAGGAAACCTAAATTTGATCTAAATATTAGTACTCCGCATTATGGCCCAGATATTCAATGGGATTTAGAATTAAATGGTGACGAAAATAAATATGCCAAAGATATATATGGAAAGGAAAACGCACAGGTGAAAGAAGTCGGTTACGATGAAAAAAATAAAGAAAATGACAACGATTGTGATGATGATAATGATGATGATGACGGCGACGATGATGATGATGATGATGGCATAAGTAAGAAATTCACACGAGAGACTCCAACTACTTCGCCTTTAGCTATTGCTAATGCCACAAATATACCACCAAGCTATGGAGTTAGATGTTTTAAAGATGGATATCATGGAGAACTAACAATTGACAGCGACAAAATCAAGAAGATCGTTAAAGAGCTAACTAACGAGTTGGACGACAAAAACAATAACCATGGTGACGGAACACTTGAATGCATCGAAATTCTTGAAAAAGTTTTATTAGGTATAAAAAGAGAGAATAAAACTGTAGTTGAACGATTCTTTTGTAAAGTGAATGAAGTTTATAGATAAATATAGATATGGATAACGGTCATATAGAAAGTAATAGTGAAAAAAAAAGCCCGGCACACCGATAAAAAACCGAGCAGAGCAATCTTATCGAATCGATAAAAACTATAAAAGGACTGGAATTGCACCTTTCAGTACCCTTCTAAAGTTAAGTTGATTGTTAATACTTACTAATATTTAAAAATGCATGCAAAAGATTGGCTATTAGCATTTATCGGTATTTTCTTACCATTTGTTCCTGTTGCGATAAAAAGGGGCGTTTGTTCAGCTGATTTTTGGATTAATATTGCTTTATGTTTACTAGGATTTTTGCCAGCTTTAATCCATTGTTGGTACATCATTTCATGTTATCCATACGAGAGTCAAAGCGGCTTCAGAGGTGTTACATTACCTGGTAGAGATCATGCTACTGGATATGGATCAGTTTAATGTACTAATATCATATATCTATTGAGATTTGGTTTTTCTTGTTAGTTTATGTGTGTTTATACAAAGGATTTAGGATATCTATTGTATATGATTCATATATTTATTTATATATATATATATATATATATATCCTTGTCAGTCACGCTTATTTGGGTAGTATTAATGTGAGATTTTTAGCTGAAATAGTCAATTGAAAACATTTTAGTTTATCCGAAGACAATTTACTTTTTGAGGGCAAATTGTATTGATTTCTTGGTTCCTGAGATCAATCTTCTTTTTACAGTAAAAATGTACGTTTCAGAAACCGCCTTATTTGAATGTAGAAAGAATCAATGTAGCTATGCATTGATTGAAACCTGCTATAAAGTTTATAGTGGGTTTGAAACACTTGAACCCAATGATGTTTATAAACTATTTATTCCTCCAATGAAAAAATCACTGAAAGTATCTTAAACCTTCTGTATATTTAATTTTAGTCCTTACTAACATATTTTTCATAGTAGATTAATATATTTATTACTATACAAGGTAGACAAATAATGTTAAAAAAAAATCCGGAAATAACCAATTTTCTATTTGAAAAATTATCATTTTGCAAAACATGGGAATTGCTCGGATATTCATTCGACATTATAATGAATCCAGACTCCAATGAAACGTTTCAGTTGGATTTAAATGATGAAATAATAGATAGAAATACAATTGAAGATTTGTTGCGGAGCAACAATGAATTAAATAAGTTAAATCACGTTGATATAATTGAAGTGAAAAATATTGATATTTTCATTGATTTAAAATATGAGAATTTGACTCATGATAATATATGGGAACAGTCAATTGTTTTAAAAGATTTAAATTATGCTATGATTGAAAATTATTGTTCTCTAAGCAGTTTTATACCATTAGTTATGGGATATTTATCTCGAAAAACTTATAAAGTATCTGTTAATTTTATCGAATCTATTGCTAATACGTTTGTTAAAAGTTTAGAGACCAGTATTATTGAACGGAGGTCAATAATATTAGGATTTCTAAAGCAAATATCAAATTTCAAAAGTTTCGAAGAATGGATTTCCCAGTTACACCATTCAAGCGTTAAAAAGAATATCAACAATAATGAAGGATTGAGTTTAGAATTTTTCTCTTTGGATTAAGCTGTTTTATAATTATATTTTAGTTTTTCCAAATGATTAATCTCATTTTTGATGTTAATTCCATCATAATGTAATGAAATGATACTTCCTGATAAGAATACTGGTAAAATATACAGTAAATCAAGTATCGAATTTTCGAATTTAAAATACTTGATCGGTAAAATAATTCCCGTATAGATCATTGAAAAAATTAAAAGAAATAAAGGTTCTAATTTGTTTAGTAGATTTTTATTTAATAAATCATGTGAAATAAATCTAGTCTGGATTATAATTGCTGTCGCAAAAACCAATAAGCATGAAATGAAGCTAAATATTGCGTTAGGAAATTGTCTAAAATATGGTGTCACTATATAAATCAAATTTAAAATCAACATGAGAACTTGATATATCTTTAACAGTTTAATTGTAAACTTATCATTGGAGTTATGTGGTCTTGGATCACTGAGTATTAACTGTTCTTTAAGGGATTTTATCAAATTTGTTTGATCATCTGTATCCATTGGGAATTCTTCATCATCCCGATTGGTATATTTAGAGTAAATTATCTGTCTTAAACGTGGCATGAATATAAAGTTGTGACTTAATTTTCGACAGATAAATGTCAGTGAATCCGTGGATAATATGCAAAAAAAAAAAACATGTTGACATTTTCTTCCCCTTTATCTTTACGTTTAGGTTTTTGCTTTTAACAGGGAACCACTGACATTTATATTCTCAATTCGTTATGGATAACCGTTTTCATTAATGTACCCATATCCTATCAAATGGATACACTTCTGTCTATCAATTGATTTAGGGCAATTCAACTTTTGTTGAAACTAAGTTTCGAAAAACGCCAAAAATCAACATAAATTCATCAATAAAACACATTCTTTGAGATATTTCAAATGCTTTAATTATGAATATCATTGAATGATCTTTTTATCAAACCGCAACAATTTATTTAATCTTTAGTTTAAATTTTAGAAATTTTACTCACGAATATATAATCCAATACGTCAATGCATCCATCCTATTCTCTGTTCGTTTATTAATTCAGTGAATCACTATTTCAGTAGACCAAGAGCTATATGGGTTTAAGTGAACCAACTCGCACCAACATATTTCTTTTATATTCCATTTTATTCATTTTTAAATATAACTTACTTTAAATCATTTTATATTTTCATTTGATCTCATGTTAATTAAGTAATATGAGAGACCATTACCTATCTAGAACGGGGCAACTTTTTAATACGTGATCGGGTCATCCACATGCAAGTTTGAACCATTCAAAAGGATTTTTAGGATCATCCATTTCATCTTTTGAAGGTGCATACAGTGTTGATAATTGAATCATATCATCTTGATAATGGGTTCTGCCATCAGAGTTCAAGCTCGATAAGTTTTCTTCAAAGAATCGTAGTCTAATAGTTTTGTAATTTACTTACTAAATCATTAAATTATTAGATTATTTATGAAAATGTTAATGGTTATAAGATTATAGGCTATATTCCATATTATTACTCTTTGTTTGAAAGGTTTGGCTTCATGCTCAATCTTTTCTTTGATGTTATTGGATTAGTGGTTGGAATTTTCTTTTAAAATTTTTATTTGAAAGATCTGAATAATTATGTTGAAATGTAAATAAAAGCTAATGCCTTATTGTTACTGCATTGCTTTATTTTTGTTTTGTGTTTGCAAAGATTATGATATTGTGGCGTAATATGAAGGGACAAATGGAAATTATTAAAGTATTGATTATGTGCATTTTGTTGATGATTTATTAGTATTTTTTATGAAGATTTTCGGAATTTAGTTTCAAGCTTATTTACTACAAACAGCACCCCATTATATTGCTGACGCTTTCACTAACATTATGAGATACTTATTTGTTTGGAAGTAGGACCATCCCTTAGTCTTCGGGCTAAAAGTTGGATCGGATCAATATTTTCATGAAACGTAAAGATATGTCGAAACCAAACCTAAATAAGTATTAATGATTAAACAACGGCAGATATTTTGTATGTTACAATATTGAACGCCGATAGTTAAGTAAGTAGAATAGGTAAAGTTGATTGTTCAGTAAATCTACTTAGTGTAACTAACACAAGACGGATTGTGGCATCAAATACACACCGGATTTGTGGGTCATTTCAGTCAACGAGATCAAAGGTCACAGAATGACTATTATAGTGTCAAGGTATCCCCTTTTTATTGGTAAGTATAGAAAAGAAATCGTACAAGTTCCTCATTGATAGCGAACCAATTGAAATACTAACATCGACGATTTCTGATCGCTAATCGCGTTTATTTGATGCCTCTCGTTAAACTGACTCATTTTCACCAATATCGAATACCTCGAGCGTAAGTTTTAACTGAACTCCCTATTATAAAGATTAGTATTCTTCCTCCATTTTCCGTTTACTTTTATATCTAGTAAATTCTTTAACAGTGCAGTTGTATTGAATAAGATGACTATCAAAGACTTATCCCATTTACTTTCTGAAGAATCAAAGGGTAGAAAACCTTCTCCTTTAAAATCTGCTTTTAAATATTACGGTAAAGATGACATTGTTTTCTTAGGTGGTGGTTTACCATTGGCAGATTATTTCCCATGGGAAAAAATTGTTGCTTATTCTCCGGAACCACCATTTGAAGATGGTATTGGTGCCAAACCTTCTGAAACTGGTAAAACCACAATTTCAGAAGTTCATAAACATAAAGTGGAAGAATTCGATATTCCGTTGGCTCGATCATTACAATATGGTCATACCGAAGGTCAGCCAGAATTATTAACTTTTTTGAAGGAGCATACCAAAACTATTCATAATGTTCCATACGAGGATTGGGATGTTATTGTTTCAATTGGTAACACACAGTCTTGGGAAGCTGTTTTGAGAACTTTTTGTAACCCAGGCGATTCAATTTTCGTTGAGGAATACACCTTTTCATCTGCAATTGAAACCGCAAGAGCCTTAAGTGTCGATTTTGTTCCACTTCCAATGGATGCTTTTGGTATTATCCCAGAGAAATTTGAGGAAATGTTAGATAATTGGGATTCATCAAAACCAAAACCAAAGTTATTATATACAATTTGTACTGGACAAAATCCAACTGGTTCATCATTATCTTTGGAAAGAAGACAAGCAATTTATAAACTTGCTTGTAAACATGACTTCTTAATTATTGAAGATGAACCATATTACTTCTTGCAAATGAATGACTACAATAAAGAAGTTGTTGCAGAAGAAATGAAAACTCCATCTCATGATGAATTTTTAAAAGCATTAGTCAAGTCTTTTATTTCACTGGATACTGAAGGTAGATGTATTAGATTAGATTCATTTTCAAAAGTTTTGGCACCGGGGACAAGAATTGGTTGGATCGTTGCTCAAAAACCTCTATTAGAAAGATTTGTTAGATTACATGAAGTTTCAATCCAAACCTCTTCCGGTTTTGCGCAGTCTATTGTCCAAGCCTTACTTGGTAGATGGGGTCAATCTGGTTACATTGATTGGTTAATTGCTTTAAGAAAAGAATACACTATTAAAAGAGATTTTACAATGAAATGCTTGGAAAAATATATGCCAAGTGAAGTTGTTACTTTTACTCCACCAATTGCTGGTATGTTTTTCACAGTTGTTATTGATGCGGCAAAGCATCCAAAATTTAAGACAACCTTGGAAAATGATCCATTAAAGGTTGAAAATGCAGTTTATGAAAAAGGATTAGAGGCTGGTTGTCTAATGATTCCAGGTTCTTGGTTTAAATCTCCAAATTTCAAGGAAACTGGATCGACAGAATTCTTTTTTAGAGGTACATATGCAGCTGTCCCATTGGAAACTTTAGGTGTTGGTTTAGAAAGATTCGGTAAGGCTGTTAAGGAAGAATTTGACTTGTAATTAAATAATCTCTTATTTATATGTTAGATATATGTAGATACATAGATATATAATTTACGCCAATGTAATTTAATTTATTCCTTATATTATTTTACTTCCCTGAATATAAAAACTTAATCAACGCGCAGAATTTGAATCTTGAAGATGGATCAATTTTATTGCTTTTGGTTACCACTATATAAGATAGATATCTTATCTGCATTCAATCATGCGTATTATTAAATTCACATGGTTAAAGCATTCTGAAGGTCAAAATAATCATGAGTTATATTCACTCTCAGTTTCACCAGATGGCAAAAGATTAGCAACTGGTGGATTGGATGGTAAAATTAAAATTTGGTCCATTGATACCTTAAAAAAATATAAAAAGAAAATTGAAAATTTAGAGCTAAATAACAATAGTAATGACAGCGATGCAAGTAAAAATCTACAGATAGATCCGATTGAATGTAGAGAATTGTGTTCAATGTCAAGACATGCAGGTGCAATTACATGTTTGAGATTTTCACCAAATAATAGATTTTTAGCAACTGGATCCGATGATAAACTTGTTTTAATTTGGGAAAAAGATGAAGAAAAGACAAAAATTATGCAATCACATAGAGAAATTTCTTCATCAATTACAAATTTAATGTCTGATGGATTAGATCAGGCAGATCTGGAACATTGGACAGTTCGTAAAAGGCTTGTTGCCCATGATAATGATATCCAGGATATGGCATGGGCGCCTGATGGATCAATTTTAGTTACTGTTGGATTAGATAGATCAATTATTATTTGGTCAGGTATAACATTTGAAAAAATTAAGAGATTTGATATCCACCAAAGTCATGTTAAAGGTGTTGTCTTTGATCCAGCTGGAAAATATTTTGCAACTTGTTCTGACGATAGAACAATGAGAGTATTCAGATATAGGAAAGGATTTGGTGAAAATGAGATGGAATTTAGTGTCGAAAGTGTTGTTAGAGAGCCATTCAAAAAGAGTCCATTAAATACATACTATAGAAGATGTTCTTGGTCGCCGGATGGTTTATTTGTGGCATCTCCGAATGGTATTAATGCTGGTATATCAGCCGTTGTAATTATTAAAAGAGGCAATTGGGATTCTGAATTAAGTTTAATTGGTCATGGGTTGCCCTGTGAAGTTTGTTCGTTCAGTCCAAGATTATATGATGTTGGTGATGATAAAATTGAAACAATTTTAGTCACTGCAGGTCAAGATAGAGCTCTAGCATTGTGGAGCACAAAATGTGCAACACCTTTATGTGTTGTAACGGATATTTGTTTAAAAACAATAACTGATATATCATGGGATCCAAATGGTTTATGTGTATTTTTGTCGAGTTTAGATGGTAGTGTTACAAGTGTATTTTTTGATGAAGGTGAATTGGGTAAAGTTGTTTCCTTAGAAGAGAATAGTGAAACTTTGGTGAGATATGGGAAAGATAAAGATATGTTTATTCCCGAAAGTGTTGAACAGCTTATTTTAGAAGAGAAGGCAGAGAAAAAATTTGGGATTAATGATAAAAATATAGATAGAATGAGTAAATTAATGAATGGATCTGTTGGAATCAAAGAGAAGGAAAAAGCAGACAACGATAATGATAATGAAAGTGATAAAAAACCAGTAATTAATATGTTAGTTCCAAGATCAAAAAAACATCCAAACAAAAAGATGCCAACATTAATTCCTGTCGTTATTAATAAAGAGCCAGTAAAAAAGGTCGATATTTTAACATCAACTAATCAAAAATTTACAGTTACAAAATCTGGTAAAAAAAGAGTCACACCTATGTTAATATCCAGTGCTGAACCAGCGTCCTCAAATAAGTTTTCATCAACTTCCGCACCATCATCATCATCGCCAGTCATTAAGAGGAAGGAAAAATGTCAATTTGTTCAAAAATTTGTGTCACAACCATTTTTCAAAATGCCAAAACATGGCATCCAAACATTAGTTACTTCGCTTCGTGATAACTTACAATATGAAGAATCTAGCAATTATGATAATGAAAATGCCATTGACCAAATAATGGAAACAGAATCTCATAGTAATATTTCCAAGAAAAGGTCATATACTTCACGTTCAAATAATAACAGAAAGAAACGTAGTATAGAATATCCAAGTTATTTAACACCGTCTATTGTAAATCCATTTACAGTTTTTCTTGATATGAAAAGCCAACCAAGTGTTATTGTTGAACTAAAGAAATGTAAAGATGGTGAAGAACAAGTTATGGAAGTTCGTAATGATGATGATGAAATTAGCAGAGATAATAATAATATTAATAATATTAATGGTAATATTAATAATAACAATAATCATTCGAATAGCAACCATAATAATAACAGTCACAGTAACAACAATATTAATGACAATGGCAATAATAATAATGAAGGATTTGATGAATTTGATTCTATCAGTAAGATTGTTGTTAATGGTAACAATAAATTTCAATTTTTTAAGAATGAAAAAATTAGTAATGTATCTCAATCAAGTTTCAAAAAAATTGATTATTGGTGTATTGGTACCGAACATGGTAGCGTTTTGATTTTTTCTAAAACTGGTAGACAATTAAGAAGTAGTATAGAGTTAGGTTGTACCATTACAAATTTGATTTGTCAAAATGAGTACTTATTATGTGTGACAGAGAATGGGATGGTGTATTCATGGAATATGTTTTTAAATGGAGGTAAGTGTATTGTTGATGGAATAAATTTATCCAGTATTGTTAACCAATATGCGAAATATGATACATCTAAGAAAAGGTTTGAAAATGAAATTAAAGTTAAAGAATTCTTCTTAGGATCTAACGGGTGGCCAATAATTTTAATGAATAATGATGATGTTTTCACGTATGATACTAAATTGCATTGTTGGATTAACTTATTTGAGTCATGGTATTGGGAAGTTTTACCAATTGATGTTTTAAAAAATCAGTTAAAAAAACATAATAATAGACTGCTGAAAATAATTGGAAATAGATTTATTAGAAGCAAAAGCCTGACTTCAAATTTAGATTTGGATATTATTAAAAATGATGAATTTGACAAGTCAATAACTAAAAGTTTTGAAAGCTTTAATGACTGTATATTAGAATGTCTTAACATAAATAATTAGATAAGTATATAAAATTTAAATTAAAACTTTTTATATTTTTTGGCAACCTGTTCCCAATCCTTTAGTTTATTCCTATTATCATTCAATTTAAATTCATCACGATAATGTAAAAATTTGCAAGTATCTCCAAAACCGCAATACCCATTTTTAAGGAAGTCTTTGCAAACATCTTTTTCAAAATCCATTATATAATTTCTTTTAACATGAATACTTGCAGGTTTAACAATTGCATCTTTTTCGGATTTATTACTAATCAATCCTGTATATAATTTTGAACCATCAGAATCAATTTTTTGAATTTTTTTTGATTCTCTAAAGTTACTAATATCTTTTGATAATTTGTCATGCTGCTCTTTAACTAGTAAATCGGGATTAAATAATCGGTCTTTTTCATCTGAAGATAACAGCTTCTGGCTAGAAGCCAATTTACTGCGTTTAATGAATTCAGCTTTAGTTGAAGGCAACTTGTCGTCTTCTTTACCTTCTATATCTTCCTTATTTTCCTTATCTTCCTTATCTTCCTTATCTTCTTTTTTATCCGCAACTAAACTACTAGCTCCATTATCTCCATCTTTAAACTCTTCATTGTCCGATAACTCTTCTCTTTTTCTTTTATTTGAAGTCTGTTTAATAGTTCTTTTCTTGAACATTACAGAAATCAATAGACAGAACCTGTAATTTAATTTGAAAATTTATGTTGCCACAATTTATTTAATTACTTAAAAGGAAATAAGAACTTTAAATATCGCTATCACGTGCCTTCCAAAAGGGTTTAAGCCCTAATTTTTTACCACTGTGATTTTTTTGTTAATTTTCATTTTTACAAAGTGCGAAATTTCCAACTCGCTTTATTTTTTCAAATTAATTTTCATCTTTTACTTCAGTTTCGATAGTTAATTTAATCTTTAATTAAACGCATATATAAATATATTCAAGATGGCTGTATGTACATTTAATTACTGAAATAAACAGTGGATGATTTTTAGTTTTGGAGAAAGTTTCAGAGTCGTATTAAATTTTGAATTTGAATTTAAATGTAAATTTCAATTGAATTTGACATGAAAAGGAGTGAAATGAAGTGAAATTTTTAAATTGTTCAGAAAAAATTCAAACAAATAGATATACGATTTTCAGTTCAGACATAACTTGTATCAATTATTCATTGATTGTATATTTAATATCCTGAATACTAACATTTTTAATTTTTTTAATATTCTAGAGAGAAATCACTGATATTAAACAATTTGTTGAATTAGCAAGAAGAGCTGACGTTAAGACTGCTACCATTAAGGTTAACAAGAAATTAAATGCTAATGGTAAAAAATTTAAGCAAACCAAATTCAAGGTTAGAGGTTCAAAGTACTTATACACTTTGATTGTTAATGATGCTTCCAAAGCCAAGAAATTAATTCAATCTTTACCACCAACTTTGAATGTTACTAACATCGAAGCTTAATTTCATTGTATAGTTATAGTTTATAGTTTAGCGTTGTGGATAATAGAAATATTATATTAATTTTCTAAGTAAAAATCTAAAATTGAATTGCAACTGCAACCGGAATTGTAAATAAAATAAACAAACACACAACCAATGATATCTCGTATTCTTTTTAAATAATATATACTTTACACAAAATATACAATAGACCATAACAATATGTTTTTCCATTGCGCTGAAACCAGTCGCAGCCATCGAATCGGCGCGCCACAGTGAATCGCATTCAAATGTCAACTTATCGATGGTTTATATGATAAATGTCTAGTAACCCAAGCAGAGTTCCATACAGAACTGAAAAGAAATAACAACAAACTAAAATAAGATAATCGAAAACAATATAAGAAAAATAAAAACCAAATAGAACCGAACAAAAGAATAAAACAACTCTCCTAAACCAATAAACTTAAACTTAAGTCAAAATAAAATCTTCAATCTGAAATGGGGCGTCAATAACCTCAGTATTTAATGGTGCTGCAGACCATGGAAAGAATTGAGGAACATATTTTCGAAATAATCACAATCTGAAATGTTTGTCCTCCTCCCAAAAGACACAACTTACAAATTATCCGTAACATAGTATAATTGTAATATTTCAAAAATATATAGCATACAAATCTTCCCTTTTCTAGTTGTGAATCAATGCTGCTGAATGATGCACACTATTAAATATACCAAGGTAACCCATCTGATCGATTACATCATCATTTTGACATTTAATTTCATTATTTAAAACAAGAGGTTCTTCATCAAGAGTAGGTTGTAAAATATCATGATCATCATCAAATAAACTTGTGAATTCATGTTTTAAGATGTCGTCACCGTTTAACTTGAAAACGGACGGTGAAGTAGAAGGTGGTGGTGATAAAAGTCCTAAATCAAGGTCATTATCATTACTTTCAAATTCTTCCATTTTAATTTCAATCATTCGATCTTCTTCTTCTTTTTCTTCAAACTCTAAGTCTTCATCTAGTGTTCCATTAATGGTACTCTGATAACTATCTGATGAAGTTTTTTGTCTTTTAGAATCATTCGAATTATCCTCACTTGATTTGGATTTGGATTTCGAACTATTTGAATTCTTTGAAGACTTTTTCGATTTTAGACTGGAACTACTATTTTTAGACTGGTTTTTCGTTTTTCTGATAATATCATTATTGTTGATATTATTATCATCATCATTTTCATCATCGTCTTTAAAATCTGTATTATCTTCATTTGAAGATTTACAACACACATCAGATAAGACTAAACCTTGAGGTCTTAAAATATCGAAAGCAGGCTTGATATCTAAATCAATATCCGAGTAATCGATATTTGAAGAGTCTAGTTTGTTAATTAAACCAAGTTGAATTCTAAACAATTTATCTTGCGTTTCTTTGAAATGAGATAAACAATTTTCTAGTGAACTAACATAATTTTCAAGCTGCTCAACATGTCTTCTTTTCTTTTCTCTTGAAGCATGGGCAGCTCTTCTATTTCTGATAATTCTTTCAACCCTTCTTTGTTCTTTTTCTTCATCAGTTCTAGCTCTTTTTCTTGGTGGTAAAGTACCAGTTGTGATAGTGGTGGTGGTGGAGGAGGACATAGTCGGCGGATAATACAAAGTGATGTGTAGTGAAAGGAAAAGAAAGAAAAAAAGATAAAAAGATAAAAGATAAATCCAGGGAGAAAAGGAAAACAATCTCGTAAATGAAAGTGGGAAGTCTTTTTTTGCTCCTGAAATTGCGAAAAAATTAATAATTTCAGGTTGAACGAAAAAGGCGAAGTGAAATTTCAGGTGTAAAAATAGTTGTATCAGCAAACGGATTAACGTGTTGCAGTTGGCTTTAGTGCTACATTATTGTTATAACCATGTCTATTAAAAACGAAGATGCAGATGACTTGTCAGAATACCAATCTCATCCTTTTGAAATGGAAAATTCAATAAATGTTGACAATAATAATGCTAATAATAATACTATTATTGGAAGTAATGATAACAATAATAATGACGATAGTAAAGGTAAAATAAATATTAGCGATACCAATAACACCAATACTGAAAAATCAGATAAAGATTTATCAACGGATGTTGCATTTGATGAAGATGATTTACCAATCCCAAAGGGTATTGCTTTACTTGATGAAACATCATTGGAGCAAAATGAATCTCTTGATTTAAATTTATCAAAAGCAAATAATCAAGTTTGGTTGGTTAAGTTAACCCCGCAATTAGCAGAAATATGGAAAGATGATTCTAAGTTAGATGGTAGAACTTTAGGTAATATTAAGATTGCTAAAAATGTTTCAAAGCCAAAAATTTTGTTGGAACTAAACGAAAATTTACCTGAGCATAAAAAATTAGATAAAGAATATGAATTAAAATTAGTTAAACAAATCGTCGAAAACGAATATGTGTTCAGTGAAGCACAATTTGAACAATTTCGACAGAGACTAATGTATAGAACGAAAGTTGTTGAGATGCCAAATCAACCGAAATTAAAGTCATTAAATAAAGAAGCCTTAAGTCATTCAGCAAAATGGACTAGAAAAATCAAAAATTATAAAAGAGAAGCCCAGATGCGTGAATTAGGTATTAAGATTGGACCAGATAGCGGTATGGGGACAACAACCTTATTAGATCCAAATAATAATAATTATTCAAGAGTTAGTAAATGGAAAAAATTCATACCATATGCTAAAACGATTCCAAAAAAAACGGAAATTATTGGTAAAGTTGTTCACGAATGTCAAATTATACCAACTAAGCTAGCCACAAATAATAAACTAAGAATGTTGGAACAGAAGAGAAGATTGAATCAGATGGTTAAACGGAAGACAATTAACTATATTAAAAATGAAAGTGCAGGAATTCTACACGGGCGTGCAACTCCAAATATCCAAACTGGTTCGACAATTACTCTATCAAAAGAATTAGCATCTAAACGTGAAGCTGCAAAACAGGAAGGTAGAGCTGCCAGAATGGAAAGAGAAGAATTAATGAAGGTCTTATTCAAGCTATTTAATGAATACGAGTATTGGACAATGAAAGGCTTAAGAGAAAAGACAAACCAGCCTGAAGCTTATTTAAAAGAATGTTTAGAAAATATTGCCATTATGGAGAGAAAAGGTCCATACGCATTAAAATGGAGGTTGAAGGATGAATACAGAAAGAGTATTGATGTAGAGAAAAAAGTTAACCAAGGTCTGGATATTGATGATAATAAAGACGAAGAAAAGGAAGAAAGTGACGAAGGCGATGATGATATCGAAATGGAAGATGTTGCGAGATTATCGTAATATCAATAGTCATAGTAATAATATAGTAATGATATAGTAATAATATAGTAATAAAAAAATAATAGTGCAATAAATCCATTCATTCATCGTTTCGATACAATTGTTGTAATTCAACTTAATTGGTTGCGGTTTTCCCCATCCGATTTTTTCTTTTATTTTTATTTCTTCTCTGTAGAACTATTCTGTTAATTTAAGCAATTGAAAACATGTCATCAATTACTCCAAATAGTCATATTGTGCCTTCGAGTACAGATAATCAATCGATTACTAGTTCGACGACAATTCCAACATCGACAGGTGATATTAAGTTCAATGATAAAGAAGATATAACTGCAAGTTTTACAGGAATTTCAAATAAAAATACTGATCCGGCAACAATGATTTTGCCCGATTTACTGTCAAGCCCGACCACAACAACGACTACTACTACAGCTCAAGGTATTTCTGTTAAAGATTCAGTGGATCAACAAGCGCCATTGCCAACTCCACTGCATGAACAGCAGCAACAACAAGCACAACAGCCATCGGCACTATTATCCTCTGATGCCAATAATAATAATGTTCAGTCATCACCTTTATTATCATCGACACCGCCAACGGTTAGTAAGAGTTTAATTAAATCATATCCATATCTATTATTTGTGCTAAAATTATTAAATATTTTAACATGGACCGATGATGAGAATGGCAATTATATTTCACTATTGATTGTTTTAATAAATACAATTTCAATACTATATTACGAAACTATTATAATTTATTTTGGACATTTGTTACCTGTCATTTCCTTATGGATCTATTCTTTATCATCAGAATATATTAAACGTCAATATGAATTACATTCAACATTAGATGATGTCGTTCAATCTTTAACGAATATTTCACAAAAAACAGATCTATTAATTTCTTCAATTTCGTCATTAAATTTAACAGCAAATGATTTGAAAAGATTGCTATTTACTACAATTTTTCTTTCACCTGCTTATATAATTATAAGCTTTTTCGTTTTAAAGCCTAAAACAATGTTTTTGATAATTTCAAATTTTTTGTTAACTTACCACTCAAAATGGTCAAAAGTCACTCGTAGATTGCTTTGGAAGTCTAAAACTTTCAGGCTTTTATGCTTTTATGTGACTGGATTAGATTTTGAACTGCAACATTCAAATAAAAATTCACTATTCAACTTGGCTAACAAAAAATTAAAATCAAAATTAATTGGTAAAAATAACCCAAATAATCTATCATCTGTCAGATTTACTTATGTCCTGTATGAAAATCAACGTCGCTGGTTAGGAGTTGGTTGGACACCAAATTTATTATCATATGAGCGTACGCCATGGACAGATGAATTTTTGAATGAATCAGAATCAATTGAAACATTTGAATTACCTGTTTTAACGGATGATTCTGGTATGCACTGGAATTGGATTGATAAAACTTGGAGGTTGGATGTTACAAATGACGGATCAATTCAACTAAGTTCAACAAAATCCAAAACAACGGCAAACCCAAAATCTGACGAAGGCTGGATTTACTACGATAATACATGGAAAAATCCGGGTACAGAGGATGGATTCTCAAAATATACAAGACGTAGACGTTGGATTCGTACTGCAGAATTAGTTAACAACGTTAAAAGTAATGTTGAAGAAGAAAATAATGATGAAGAAAAAATAAACGTTTTACCAAATAGTGCTGGTATTGGTGGTGTCCAGCAACGTAAAAAAAGTATTAGATTTGATGAAAAACCGAAAGTTTCATTTAAAGATGATGAAGTTAGTGATAGTTAGTGATAGTTAGTGATAGTTAATTAGTATTATTAATATAAATATATATGTATATGAATTCAATAAAGAGAATGAAATTAAGATTGGTTATTATTATATTGTTTAATTAATTTTTCCTTTTCGACTACCCAAACTTTATAAAAGCCTAGAATACCACTTAAGACTCCAAATGATAAATGTAATGGTTGATACATTTTTTTATTAAAAACGAAGGAAGCATCATAAATCAAATCAGACGTTAATCTAACTGTATCAATTAAGGTAAACCATTTTTCATTTTTAATTCTAATTAGTTCGGTGGTACTAACATTGCTAACGCTATTATTATTCTCTAACTTGATATCATTCCTTAAATTTGATAAAATTTTTTTCGTTCTCAATTTAACATTTTCATTTAGTACAATTATTTGTTCATTTTTATTTAATGTCTTTAGCTTAGTGAAATCACTTCTCAAACCTAAAATAATCGTTAAAAACCAAGATAAAACTTCATGGTCTTCACAAATTAAAAAATATTTTTTCCAACTTTTCTGATCAAATATTCCAATTTTGAATGCCAATAGGCATTCATCAAACCAAGCATAGTAGAAATTGCCGAGTTTACTCAACATATTGTAATTACACCAGAATTCAATAAATTTTTTTAGTTTAATTGCATTTTTATCCCTTTTACTTGTCAAAATTTTAATTGAAATTTTAAAATCATTAATTAAGTTAATAAATCTAAATGGAACGGTACCTGCACGTAACATTTGTCTATAGACTGATAAACCATTTAATAGTCCCGTTAGTTTTCTAACTATGATAGCTAAAATAGAACAAGCCAACAAATTATTGAACTTTTCATTTTTACTGAATTCATTATCTAAACTTATTAGTAATCTGATCGTATACTGAAAAATTTTTGCAATTTTATCTTTGCCTGTCAAATCATTAACACAATTTTTCAAAATTTCAATAGTTGATGGTGCCGCTAGTGATTTTGTTTCTAGTATAGGTATTATTGGTTGTTTATTGATTGATATTGGTGTCGGGACTCGTATTGGCGTTGGTATTGGGGACAAAGCTGGCTCAGGCGATTTCATCTGTAAAGAACGTTTAGTTGGTGTTGTCATGTTGTAGTAGTAAGAATATATTCCCAATGCACCAGCGTGGTTTAGTAATTCCGGATGTGAATGTGGTACAGACATTGATTTCAGAGAGTTGTGGACGTGAACAAAAGATAAGTAAAAAACGATAAACAAGTGAAATCGCGATTTAAGATGACTCATTTGTTACATCAAGAATTATCAAGTATTATCAAGTATTGTCAAGTATTATCAAGTATTATCAAGTATATAAAGTATTAGATAGAGTATTACATTACATAAGTTGTAAGTTATTAATTATAAGTTGAAGCATAATCACATCAAAACACCCTTTGTTGATGGAACATCATCCTTACCTGTTTTACTAGTCGCATCTTTGATTGCGATTGCCAATGCTTTGAATGCAGATTCACTTCTATGATGATCGTTAAAACCTCTAAGACAATCAACATGCATTGTAATTCTAGCAGATGTTGCAAAACTTTCCAGAAAATGTGGAATCATTTCACAACTCAAATCACCAACTTTTTCTCTTTTCAAACCTAGTTCCACCACTGCAAATGGTCTATTTGATAGATCAACAACTGCACGACTTAACGCTTCATCTAAAGGTGCAAATCCTGACCCAAATCTTTTCATGCCTCTAACTGGACCTAAAGCCTTTTGAAAAGCCTCTCCTAACGCAATACCAATATCTTCTGTGGTGTGGTGATCATCAATATGTAAATCTCCAATACATTCAACAATCACTGACCATCCCGAATGTTTTGCCAGTGCGTGAATCATATGATCTAGAAATCCAATACCTGTATGAATGGAAATTATTTGCGTATTGGTTGATTGTTCTGCAACTGGTGGATAAGTTTTTGAAAGTATTGAGTTTGGTAACGATAATTTACCACCAGTTAATGAAATCACAATTTGAATTTTGGTTTCATTTGTAATACGGGATATATGTGCATATTGTCTTGCTTCTGTAATTGAATTTTCATCAAGTTTATGTTTCTTTGGTTCAACCATGCTGAGTTTTACTATAGTGCTTGTTAACAAAATAAAGTTGCTTAAAGGTGGAAAATGCGAGTCGCTTTCCGTGAAAAGTTTGCCATTCAGAAATATATCAATTGTAATTTTTCTTAATAGTTCAATTCATGTACTTTATTACTTGTCTTACTGATTTGCATCATTAATCGTTACTTCTATTAGGTTAAAAATGTTTAAACAATTATTCACTAAAAGAGCACTTTCAAACTCAAGAAGCTTGCTGAATAAGTCAGACGTTGATTCAGTTCCAATTGATTTGAAGGCGAAACCACAAGGATACATTCAAGGTAAACCAGTTAAGAATTTTTATGTTGATGAAGATGACAATGTTGTTATTAGAGTTCAACCACTTCAAAGAACAGGAGAAACCATAGAAAATAAAAGAAAAAGATTACTATATCAATCACGTAAAAGAGGTATCTTAGAAACAGATTTACTATGTAGTAGATTTGCTGACAAATATTTAAATAAGTTTGATCATGACGATTTAGACGAATATGATAAATTATTGGATGAATTGGATTGGGATATCTATTATTGGGCAACCAAGAATTATAAAATCACTCCATTACCTGATAAGTGGAGGGATTCAAAAGTCTTGAAGCTATTACAAGAAGAAAGTGAAAACAAGGAAAAGGAAATTTTAAGAATGCCAAATCTCTGATGATGATGGGTTTTATTTAAGTTATTCAAGTTATATAAGTTATATAAATTATTTACGTTGTTTATGTTTTATAGATTTAATCGACAAGATCATTAGTATTTAATTTTTTATCTTCGTTATCTTCCTTGGCTTGGCTTTCCGCTTCCTTTATATTGAATGATTGCACTTTTTCCTTAACTTTATTAAATTGGTCTAACTGATCTTCGTTGTTTTTAAGTTCATTAAACTGCTCTTCGTTTTCTAATAAGGCTTGGACTGCAATAACACCACATTGGTTAAATTTATCCAAAACTTTTTCTGCATCATCAATATTCATTTCTGCGAAAACATTATTAATCTCATCCAATTTACCAGATTTAATTGCAGTTTGCATTCCTGCTGGCAAGGTTTTAAAAACTTTATATTCTTCGGTATCTTCTTTTGGGATGTTAACAATCAATTCAGAATTTGGATCCATCGATCTTAGTTGGATTTGCTCAGTTCCTTCTTCAGGTTCCCCGCTCGCTTTCTCTTCTTCTGAAATAATTTTGCATCTCTTTTCAATATGTTCCCAGGTTTTATTGAATTCTTGATCAAACATCATTTTGGCTTGGCTATTTTTGTCATTTAATTTATTGAAAAATTGCTCAATAAATCCCAGTTTCATTTCCAACGTCATGTTTGGATTTGGTGGATGTTCTAGTAAATCCGCTGAGAATTGCAATAATAAACTTTGGAAAATATTTTTTTTAGCTGCTTCAGAATCATTATTTAGTTGGTAATTAAATGATTTCATTAATAACGCATCCTTTTGGTGAGAACTTGCAATAAATGGATTTTTCTTAATAAAATTTAATGAATCAGTCAACTTATCCAATTTTGAAAAAACAATTGTTTCCGGCAATAGTTCTAGTTCATCTAGTTGGTCAATTGGTTTTGATGGCTTATTGTAAGTACTTGGCGAATTGAGGGTTTCAATGGTTTGAACGGACTCCTTTTTGTCGGCTTCAGCTTTTTCATTATCGTTTTTGTTGATAAATGAACTATTCCAGCCATCATGAATATCATCACTTGTAATATTAACGGTTTTTTCCTGCTCAAATTCTTCTAATTTTGGATCAATTTGGGTTAAAACATCATCAATTTTTTTATGGTGATCTAAAATTTTTGAACGTAACGTTTTGCCATCTAAATTCAATTTTTCCTTCTTGATATCCTCTGTAATTTGGGTAAATAAATCTTCAACCATTTCGTTATAAGTTGGGGAACCATCCTTATTGTTATCTTCCAAGGTACATTTCTCAGTTGGATCAAATTTTGTATTTAAATAATTGTTTCTAACCGATTCATCAACCAATGAATCGTCGGTTAAGTGGGCCAAAATAGAATCAACTCTTTTGTTTAAGTTGATATACATTTCTTTCTGAATTTTAAGACCTTTAATCTGATTTTCTCTCTGAATTCTCTTTTCATGGATATCTCTTTGCTTCCAACGGATAAACGAAGTTTTATCAACGTTTGGATGAACTTCGACGTCTGAATCGTCCGATAGTTCGATTTTGTCCCATTTAGAATAATCAATTGCCATTTTTTTTGTACTTTCTTATAAAAAGATTCTGTATTTGATTCAAAAGAAGGAAATTAGTTACAAGAAATCCAAATTTCGTGTGAAAAAGAAGTTTCTCGAATTTTAAGTGGATTTTTTACCTTTTTTAAAAACTATTTGTTTTATGATAACAACTAAAGAACACAATGAATTCCATACAGTCAACGAGTGTCAATAATGCACCGACGATTAGGTCGTCGCTTTCCAAAGCATTTAATCCAAATGAGAATGATAATGGCAATGGTAGCGGGAAGAACCAGAGTGAGACGCAGAAGGATAATGACGAAGAAAACGATAATGAAAACGACAACGAAAACGATAACTCAGAGCCACAGGATCGCAAACGTAGAGATAATATGAACGAAAAAATACAGGAGCTACTTAAACTGATACCACAAACGTTTTTCAATAACACCAGTGAGAAGAACAGTGGCACAAAAGACGGCAAGCCAAACAAAGGACAGATATTGAGTAAATCTGTGGATTATATCAACTATCTACAGGGTGAAATTGATAGTAAAAACAGGAAAGAAGTCGAACTAAGTATTAAACTTCGTAATCTGGAAATCGAAAAGGGTGTTCCAATAGACAAGAGAATTGATTTAACACATACAAGTGCTGAAGTTGGTCTCGGTAAAATAGGTGTTGGTCCATTATCAGAAGAGTAACTTCACATTTGGAAACCACCAAAAACCATCAGGAACAGAAGCAAAAAATTCCGTTTCGCACTTTGTAAAAGTTTTATTTTTTTTTTTTACTTTATTTTTTTTTTTTGTCTTTATTAAAAATTTTTCACTTTTTGCTTTAATTTAATCGTTAATTCAGGCACAAAGAATGAAACAATCATCAATCATATCCATACCTTCGTTTTCTGGGTGTTTACTAGCATCAACTATATATCGTCCTGGTCGTAACGAAATTTCAATCCTACCATTAAATAAAACATACGAAGCGTTCAAATCTACAATTGAATTTCAACAAGATGAGTTTATAAAGTCCATTACATGGTTGAATGCAACTGAAAGTAACGGTGATGCTAAAACTAAAAAAAGATCAAGATCAAACGATCACAGCCAAGAAAGTTTCAGTCATTTCAACGAAAATTTAGCTATATTATTAACAACGGGTGAAATTTTAATTTATTCTCCATTAACAAAAGACTTTTCAAATAAGATTTCAAATGATTTCAAACTATCATGTATTTCATATATTAGTGATAACCAAAGTTACGATTTAATTGCATTTGATTCGGTGAATTCGCAGTTGAAATTTTACTTGTCAAAATCGTCACAAATTATTAACTCAATACCATTTAAATTTGATAGTCATATCAACTATATTACAACTAATAATGAAAGCAATGAAATAATTTTAGCTTCAAATAATTCCATTTACATTTTAGATTCTGGCAATGAGGTTAAAAAAACAATTGATTTAAGTAATGATGGTAGTAATAATAATGATAAAATTATTAAAATTCTAAATTTTAAATCTTTCTTGGCTATTATTAGATTAAACAGTAATAAAATTGAAATTATTAGTGAATCAGATAAGAGTTTTTACTTGAATTGTTCAAATACTGTTAATGATATTTTAATATTTGTTGATAACAAAAAGACAATTCTGTCATCGGTTCTGAATGACGGTTCAATTGAATTATTTATTAATCCATTTAATTCCAAATCAAATAGTAAGCTGCCATCATCAAGATTAGTTATTTATGGTAATAATAGTGGTAATGAAATTGGTAAATTCATTGGATTGATTTTTGATAATTCAATTTATAAAGGTATTTGGTTTGATAACTTTAATATTAAATTCATAGATTTTGAATTCGAAGATATTTCAAAACTAAAGGGGGACATTGAAATCAGTGTTATTACAGAAACTTTTGACGATGATGATGAAATAGACGACGAACAGGATGGTGAAGGGCTATTAAAAAGCAATATTGATAGTGATAATCAAAGTGATATTGAAGAAATTGACAATACTGAATATAAAAAATTAGATCCGATTGAAATTTACGAATTAATTAAACAAAATCTTGAAATTGAAAACGATAACGAAACGGAAACTGATAATCTATTAATAAAAATTTTAACTCAAAATGTTGGGTTTTCAAAAAAAGTGATTTATCTATTAACTGTTAAGGAATCCTTAAATTTATTTAAAAAATTATCATTATTTGTTTCAAACTATTCAATTAATAACAGTAATAATAACGAATTGAAAATTTGGTTGAAAGATTTAATTTTAAATAGAGGCAGCATTTTGAGTAAAGATGTTGATTGTACTGATTGGTTGAAATTATTGAAAAGTAATTTAAATCAAGACGTGAAATTAATGAACAATCTTCTAAAATTAAGCGGTAAATTAAGTTTACTTAAAGATCAATTAACTTTGAGACAGGAAATCTTACAAAAAAATGCGGATTATGAAAACGATATTGATAATGAAAATCAAAACGATATTGTTAGGGTTGAAGAAAGTGTTGTTCTAGACGGTGAAGGTGGTAATTATGAAGATGACGACGATATGGAAGATGAAGTTGAAGTTGATGAAGATGAAGATGAAGACGAAGACGAGGAGGAAAACGATGAAAATTAACTCTCATTAATTTACATGTTAATTTATATTAAGTATAGATAATTCATATTAGTTATAATAATAACCTGAATAGATTTTGTAATAAAATAAAATTTTACTTTTCTCAGTCAAAAATTTTTCATTTTTTTCAACCTTTGACTTTTAATCTTCAATACCGATTCTTTTATCTTTAACATTTTATTTCTTTCTTTCTTAATTTTAAAATGTCAACTGAAAAACTTTACGTTTCTTATAATTCCATTCACAAACTTTGTCAAAAGGCTGCAAATGAGATTTTAACCACTATTGGTAAGCCTGATGTAATCATTGCAATCGGTGGTGGTGGTTTTATACCTTCACGTATTATTCGTACATTTTTAAAACATGAAGGTGAAAAAAATATTCCAATTCAAGCAATTGGTTTATCTCTTTATGAAGATATGGGCACTGGTAATGATTCGATCGGTAAAGAAGTTATTAGAACTCAATGGTTAGACTTAGGTGCACTTGCTCAACATTTTGATTCATTAATCGGTAAAAATATCTTAATTGTTGATGAAGTTGATGACACTAGAACCACATTACACTATGCTTTAAATGAATTATACAAAGATGTTGCCGAAAATGCAGCAAAATTAGGTAAATCCATGGATAATACAAAATTTTCAATTTTTGTTGTTCATAATAAATTAAAACCTAAAAGAGCCGAATTAGATAAAAGTTTAATGAACGGTGGTATTTATCTATCCGGTATGGACGTTGAAGATAGATGGATTGCTTATCCATGGGAATCCTCTGATATTGATAACCATACCGCATTAGCAATCAAACAAGGTAATAATTGATTGTTCCGGATAAGTTTTATAATCAATTTTATACATATTTATACAAGTAGAAAAAAAATAACTAATAACTAACTAATATTATTAAGATTAATTTTTTCTTGCATTTCAACCATTTGTTGAACTTGCTGTCTTAATAAATCTTTTAAATCATCAACATCGGCTGCTAGCTCACCAACCTTTTCCTCCTTTTCACCCAATAAAACTAGCATTTTGTCATATTTGTTTTGTAGTTGTTCTAACTCATTATTAAGTTCATTGATTTCGTCTTTATAATTTGAAATGTTTTCATTTTCGTTCATTAATTTTATAATTTCATTACCTGCATCTTCCTTTTCTTGTGTTAAATCTTTAATTTCTTCCTTTAATGAAACAACCTCTAA
Organism: Kregervanrija fluxuum; assembly: GCA_003707275.3. Lineage (NCBI taxonomy): Eukaryota > Fungi > Ascomycota > Pichiomycetes > Pichiales > Pichiaceae > Kregervanrija > Kregervanrija fluxuum. Next base: position 141,482 of record PPNM03000028.1, read on the forward strand.
TTCTAATCTCCTAACATGTGCTGATAATTTGCTAACCATTTGAATATTTGGCCCGGCATTCATACTACCCATATTGCCATTATTACCATTGCTGGTAATATTATTAAAACTATTGGAAATACTCAAGCTATGATCATCTAGTGTATATGTATCCATGTCTACCGGTATACCATCATCAAAAGAATTCGTTGACATTAAATTCGATGCACTTGAACTATTAATAAACTGCGAATGTGGCTCATTATCCAATGGATTCTCCATATCACTTGCATTATAATCAATCGACAATATAGAATTTTGATGTGCTAAAACCTTTTCTTGTGCACTAACAGCATTAGAATTGTTCAATTTTGAAATATTAAATTGCAATTGCGATGCCGAATTTGCTGAAGACAGCCTTGGAGTTGTTGATGATTCGCCTAACGAAATTGATAACCTTTTATTTGACGGTGTATTAACCGAACGATAATAATTAAGAGACGAGGATGATGGTAAATCTTGTAAATATAAGGATGAGCTACTTGGACAATGATTATTATTATTGGTGTTACTACTACTACCATTGTTGTTACTAAATTCTGCTCTAATTCTTAAAGTTTCTTCTAATCTTGTCTTCTCATCTTCTAGTATTTGAACTTTATTTTCGAAACTTATCTTTTCCTTTTCATAATCTTTTTTGAATTGATTTAAACTTTCATTTAATGTTTCATTTGATAATTTTATTGTTTGAAAATTGTTCTTGACTGATTCAATTTCAATTCTTAAATTCTGCTCGTTTTCAACTGACTCATTAAATTCAAGTAATTTTTTCTTTAAATCATTATTTAAAACTTTAATTTTTTTTGATTGTTTTATATCTTTATCTTTTAAAATTTCAATTTCATTTTCAGAATTTGAAATTTTTTCTAAATATGAACTTTCAATTAACCTCCAATTCTCCTGTGACTGATCATATTGTGCTTGTAATATTCCAATAGAATTTTTATTATTATCTCTGGCATCATTTTTATCAATACTATCTTCACTTTGAATTCTTAATTTTTCTAGCTTTTCTTCTAATCTTTTTATTTCGAAATCGTTATCTCTTGTTAATTCGTTCAATTTATTTTTTTCTTTCTCTAATTTAGTTTCAGCTTCGATTAATTCGTTATTTTTAATCGATTTAAAATTACTAAATTCCGCTGAAATGAGATCTAGTTTTCTTTCTAAATTCATATTCTTTTTCGTTTCTTCTTCTAGTAATTTTAATTTTTCTTCGAGTTGAACGTCTAGTTTTCTTAATTTTAATTCCTTTAATTCATCAACTACTTGTTCCTTTTCTTTAAAAATGTCATTATATTTTTTTTCAAACGATTCCTTCAATAATTTTTCCTCTTTAATTGATTTCTCACTGTTTTTAAAACTAATAAGCTGATTTTCAAGTTCGATATTTTTAATTTGCAACATTTCAACTTCCTTTTCATTTTTCTCTAAATCATCTTCTAGCTCATTCTCCTTTTGTTTCATTTTTTTAATCGTTTGGGTTAAGCCAACTTCCTTTTTTGATAGTTTAATCCCTTCATCCATTAGTTCTTTAACTTGGTTCTCCTTCTCCTTTAACTTTTTCAAAAAATCAGGATTACCCGTATTATCAATTTGTTTAAGTTTAAGTTGATTCTTATTTTTTTCATTCTCAAATTCTTTTTCAAATTTCACTCTTACTTCTTTAACATAGAGCTCAAATCCATTTATTAATTCATTTCTAGTCAATTCTTTGTAATTTTCAGGTAAGATTTTATCAAACTCACTAATTGATTTTTCTTTTTCTGAACTTTGCTTAGCTTTATCATCTGTTTTAACTTCTTTCTTGTCCTTACCCTTCGCTTTCTTTTGTGCAGCTAACGCTAATCTTTCTTGTAATGTTAATCTTTTGTTGACTTTGATTTCAGGTCCAGGCGTATTTTCTGATTCATTTTTAATATCCTTATCTATATCTTTATTTAAGTCATTGACTGTATCCTTCCCTTCAATTGTATCTCCGTCAAAATCTGGTAACTGACCCATTGATTCATTTTCAGCCATTTTCTACTAGAAATATTTTGTTAATAATTAAAATTGATTTTTATTTATTTATTAATGAATAGACTGCCAATTTTTACTGTATTTAAAAATCAACATTTGAAAAGTGCGAACAGTAAATTTTTTTTTATCTTTCTATTGGTAAGTTCTACTTGCAGTTTTGGCAATTTCATTTTATACTACCCTTATAGGCCCATAGTGCCAATTTTAATTTAATAAATTTATTATGTATGTCTCTATTAGCATATTGGATCCTGTTTTAAATGTATTGTCATGCATAAATAATGGTTTTTTAGATGCGAAAATAAAACATTGAAATGAAAAACCGTTATCGTATTATATAAACTAATCCATTTATATTTTTACACTTTGAATACGAATTAGTATTATGACTTTATGACTTTATGCTCTTTTTGGAGCTTCGAAGCTACGAACGACATTCTACTGAAAACGACATCACCTGTAGATTGTATAAATTCTTCTAAGAAAAGAATATTTAAGTATTGTGAGTGAACCAAACTACTGATCCTTGTAACGCTATATGAATATTATTATAAATATAGCCAGGAGAATTAGATTTCAATTAGAAACATAACTTTACAGCATGAAAGGTATTAGGCAAAGTAATAATAAACAAACCAAATACAAAGTCATAAAGAAAAATGATGTTCCTCATGAATCCCGTGACGTGTATTTGCACTAAAAGTTTGATGCTTTAAATTGCATTTATACGAAACGCTTGCAGTCAATAATCATTATGCTGCATAAGGCTAGAGAATAATGATAAAGAAACAGTTGTTGCCTTACCGTTTCTGGACGGTAATTTATGAGAAATTAGAAACTTCCAGACATCAATTGTAAATCATGAAACCGGAACCTAGGATGTGAACCCAGTAGCGATTATTAATTCATTCTCTGTGAATGAGACGCAATAGCTGGTTAAAATGATGGCATTATCCTCTCGATAGACCATCGATAACTGAAATGCTTTTTATCTCATGTAAATTGTTGTATTCAGGCCGTTTACTGTCTGAACCTTTTATCCCGTCCTATTCTCCATTCCTACTCAAAATCTTTTCTATCGTCAGTGTTGTTAAGAAAACATTTGATTCAATCGTGAAGCCTGAGATTCCAATAAATTTAGTAACGGAAGAAGTAAATTTGTTGCTCCTACTTGAAATTGTTTGTTTTTATAGTTTTCATCTTTATTTTTAGGCATGTGATAAAAAATATGTTATTTGTTTTAAAATGGTAGTTTATGTCGGCTAACCAGGCTATTAATTAAAGTTCGTTTGGATATTTTGTCAACTCTATTAGTCTACTGCGTCTACAATATTTTATCATATCACATGCCAGTTGGATACTAAAAAAGTGTTGTTAAAAAAACCTAAAATAAGTTGACTTTGTTTTAAAGTAATTTCTTTCTTTTTGACCAGAAGATAACTTAAGCCACGTAAGTTGTATTTAGCAATTTATCTGGATAGAGGGGATCTTGTATTAAATTCGGACATCTTCGCCAGACCGATGAAATGCTATATGTAACTATCAATTCTTTTTATTTATTTTTAAAGGCAAATACAGTTCAAAGGAATCATATCCTTAAATCGAGATTGTCTTTTAATAATATGAATATTGATGGATAAATTATAAATAAAAAATATTCTTAATTCTTGTTCGAAAGTTCCAACAAATCTATATGAAGATTAAGATAACGTTAACGCGAGGAGCTGTTACGAATGCTATTACATAAGTAGCGCTTATTAATGATGTTTGTGAAATCGATATTAACCTAGAAGTAAAAAATAATAAGACAAAGTGAAATAAATTATATTGAGTTTTATATATAGATTTCCTCTTGAAGAATGAAAGATAAAAAACTTTATAGTTTGCGTTTAATCATTATTATTTCGCAACTATGCATTGTCTTCCTGTTTTGTCATAATATTCAATTAAATTAATGTAACTTATCGGATTTAATTATTGTAACCTCTTGTCAACTAAAGGGGTTATATATGCAATGATAGCAGTGGAATGGCTTAAATTAATTTTAACATTAAAACCAATATTATCTGAAAGTGTAAATTACCCAGATTCCAACATTTATTAACAAAATAAAGTGAATATATGACATAAACTATAATTCAGTATTAGAAACAGCTAAAAAATAAATATCCTGAAAAAGAATAGTTTATCTGCTGGTTACTGCATAAACCATAATTCAGAAATAAAAACGAAAGTATAAAATGAATATCTTGATAAAAAATGTTGGTACCTGAAGAATTGTATGGTTATTTAATTATTATGTTTTCTAATCTAAAGTTAATTAAATTCATTCCATTGTTAGATCTCCATGCATAACTCCTTTAAAAGAAGGCAATGAAATCAAACTAAACAGAGCCAATGATAGTATTTACTTAGCTACATTAATTTAATTGGATATTAAGATGAAGTCTAGACAAAAGATGAACAATTACAATTAAATACAATTAAATCCGAATTGGCTTTGCTTTTCCACTTTTTAGTTTCTACTTGATTTACAACCTTCTCCTTATCTCTCTTTTAAGGAGAGATCTTTATATACAAATTGAGTACAATTTGTTTTAATTGTAGTTTTATTGATTGGTTATAAACAACTATTCTATAGTATTAATCGATTATTATAAAAACTATTTAAGTTATAATTTAAATAAATAGAAACTATGTCCTATTTATATTATACTGAATATATATTTGTTGTTCATTATTCAAGTCCTTTCATCAATATGATCGGCTACAATATCTTCATTAATCATCTCTTATCTTGATAAGCTATCTTGATAAGCTACTTTGGTAAACCGGCATTGCGGTACTTCCTATTCCATAAGCTATCTATCGGTGTAGACGCTTATTAGGTAGTTCTAGACTTCAATCAATTATTAATTAATTGAATCTATTTTTCAGCTATTCAAACATTTGCTATTATTTTACTTTTTGTCAGAACATAATAGTCTTCACATGAGATTTATTAAAAATATTAATTCATCTCGTCAAAGGCTTTATTTGAACTTATCGGTGTTAATAACAAATTTTTTTCAAGTTGTTATCGATGATTGATGATTGATGCTTATCAGAGTCGCCACAATTAGTCATTGACCAATATTGTGTTTAGAAATTGTTGACTATAAGAATATGTAATTTCCCACTTATTTTGTATAATTTTATATCTTGTTTAGTTTCTTTTAATTAAGGATTCTATTTTACAAAACTTACAACTTACAACTCAGTAATAGCTCATAAGACTTTTGCCACATACATATTTTAATTTACTAATACCTACAACGGTAAGTACTGTTACTTTATTAACGGTTTAAGACCTCTTAACTGAGGCTAGAGGGGATGTCCCGTGGCACGTCTACCTGTACTAGTTATTCCATAGCTGTGCCTAAGGTAGGAGATATCCAGGTTGGCTAACCCGTCCTCTGATATTTACTTCCAACATATGATGATTAGGATTGCTCTCAGAGGAGGAACTATCACAGGTGTGATCCCATAAATAGATAAGTGAATACTTAAGTGTATTGTTAACGATATTAACTGAGAAGCTGTAAATAAACGTAAGAACAAAGTATAATTAAATTGTGTGAAAATTATGTTAAATTTTGAAAAGTATCCCCCCCTAGCCTCAGTTAAGAGGTCTTAAACCGTTAATAAAGTAACAGTACTTACCGTTGTAGGTATTAGTAAATTAAAATATGTATGTGGCAAAAGTCTTATGAACTATTACTGAGTTGTAAGTTGTAAGTTTTGTAAAATAGAATCCTTAATTAAAAGAAACTAAACAAGATATAAAATTATACAAAATAAGTGGGAAATTACATATTCTTATAGTCAACAATTTCTAAACACAATATTGGTCAATGACTAATTGTGGCGACTATGATAAGCATCAATCATTAGTCATCGATAACAACTTGAAAAAAATTTGTTATTAACACCGATAAGTTCAAATAAAGTCTTTGACGAGATGAATTAATATTTTTAATAAATCTTGTGAAAATTATGTTATAATTTAAGGGTAGTAATAGCAAATTTTTGTGTCACAACATAAAATGAAACACTAGAGTGGTTTCAGCTTATCTGAAACACTAAAGTGGTTTCATCTTATCTAAAACATTAATCTATCAAACAGTTTATGTTTCATGTTTATTGTCA